>JANVCC010000030.1:2609541-2636470 GCA_025345505.1 Todiramphus chloris collaris | reverse complement strand
TCTTTCTTTCTTTCTTTCTTTCTTTCTTTCTTTCTTTCTTTCTTTCTCTTATATTTGTTCTTTTCATTCTTTCTTCCTATTATTTAGTCAGCTCTGCTTTTTCTTTCCCTTGTCTCTGCCCTAACACTTTGCTTTTTGAGCTCTTGGCTACAAATACAAAATTGAAAGGGCAAATCTATTAAAGGAAATGGCAGTAGCTTTATGGCTTTCCCAGAAAAGAAGAAAGATTTGTTTCCCCTTTTTCCGCCCCAGTGATTCTGTCTGGGCATCTGACAGTTCATTTGCACAAATACACTTTCTACTTCTACTGACTGAAGGAGCTAATGGCATCAGAAAAGTTCTAGGATGTGCCCCACTCAAGAACTTGAGAACTGCAGAAGCCCTTAATTTCTTCAAAAGATTCTCCATTAAACAGACAAATAAATGCCTTTGGTTAAGAAGACAGACTTTTCTGCTTGCTATTCCTGTTTTTTGGCTTCATGTAGTGGACAGGAGCCTGGAGTAAATTTCCAGCAGGGGAAAGCCTTGTCTTTAGTTTTTCCAAGATGCCCCCAGCAAAGGTACCTCCCTTGCAGAAATAATTTTTTGTTGTGTTTTCCCTGTATTTACTGGTGCTCACTGTGTGCCTACAAATCTGTACAGTTGTGGCACTATGAATATACTTTGAGTTGCTTTTACCAGAGCTGAATCCCAAGAATTTTCCTTGAGCAGAGGTAGTATTTGCCCTGGGTACTGTTTCTTGCCATTTTACATAAATATGAATACACTGCAAAAATTGAAGCTGGCTTTAATTTTGAAAACAACTTGCTATACAGGTTCAATATAGTAGAGCACTTCAATGCAGCCCTAAACTGAATGTTTCATGAGACCCTGGCCTATTTACTATACTGAAAGTGTACTCTGCAATAAGGTTTTTCACCTTGTTACATGCCAGGTATATCAAAAGCAGCCTTACTGCTCGCTATTTTATAGCAATCACTTTTTAAAATTGGCAAATCTTCATGCAGAAAGAGGAAAAAACAGTCAACATCCCAGTGATTGTTTCTTGCTGCAGAAAGGGATTTACAAATAGTGCAACAGTGTTGAAGGTAAAATTATTACTAGATCCTCTGCCGTGAGTTTTAGCGAACTCTTGCCTAAAATCTATCAACTAGAAGGTCACAATAACGCTTTGTGAATGTAACATAGCCAGAATCAGAGACAGAATTTGGAGGGATTCATTAAAGAGATGTACTAAAAATGCAATCCAACCTACAGCTGGTATTCTTAAAGAGCCAAGCATAGCCCAGTACTGATGTCCGGACTGTTACACCTAACAAAACTAGTTTATTTGTGAAGCAGTTTATTAATTAAGTCAGAAATAACTCGGGGGGGAAAAACTGAGGATGCTTTCTGCAGGAAATTAAAGTAGCAACATAAGCAAGTTATGAATACTCTATTTCCAATTAACGAAATTTAATTTGAAAGATAGACTGAGCTTCCAATCCATGATCCTCCTACCCTGGTATGTTGTCTGGAAACAGAATTCATTTTAATTAGTGGTAAAAAGTATTTAAAATTTTCCAATGGCAAAACCCCCATAAATTTAGGACACTCTTCAGAAAACAAGGATTTTGTTAGTTGTTTTACAAGACTATACTGAATATTTTTAGTAGCATTAATAATAAAATCATACATAGATCGTACATACATAGCTTTTTACCATCCTCCTAATATCTATAGTGGTTGTAAAACTACTCCCATTGTTGTTGCATCATGTAAATATCAACTGTTATGTTTAAATCTTGCTTTCCACCAACTTGTGCAAGCCCCTTCCACTTTTCCTATCGCTTACTGAGACAGGAAAGTTCTTGGGCCTAGTACAATAATCTAAGTTAATGCTCAAGGAAAAAGTGATATTAATTAGCCGGTTGCATCTGCCCATTAACAATTATCACTGTAACAAAAAGGCGACGGTTGTTTTTAAATCCCGTGCCTGTTGTCAGCCACTAGGGGACATCGAAGAGCAACTCAACCTGTGCTTGCAGGTCCCTGGAGCTGGGACTTTCATCTCTGGTTTAGCCTTCCTTGGCACAAAGATCAAACATCCCCAAAGTCGGTTCCAAGCTTGAGCCTTCCATATGGCATAAGATGGCATGCCCAACCATGCCAGCAGGAAAGCTCTAATGGGTCCTGACACACAACATCCCAATTAAGTGTCACAATGAAAGCAGCAATTTTAGCGTGTTTAATAACAGCTTTCACAGAAGCAAGTCTTTGCTTCAGAAGATCTTTTAATAAATGTGAACAAATGCATGAAAGGAGAAAAAGACAAACAGAAGTATAGTTAATTGTTTATAGATTAAATTGGAGAATTGTTAGCTTAAATATGAAGATATCAGTTATTGAGAGACCCTGTGTGCACACAACATACATGTGCATGTACCAGCACTAGTTGTGTGCCTTATCTGTTTTTAAAAATCATACTTGGAACAAAACAAAAATTGTAATTTTCATTTATAGATCCTTGCCCTGGACTGCATCTCAGAGCTTTTCAGTTACGGTGGGGTTTTAATACACGGCAGAGGGCAGTGGCAAATAAGCTATGAAAGTAAAAACTTTCTTTGAAAAGTCAAGCACAATTTTATTCTGAAATTAAAATTCTTGCTTCTTCTCACAACTAAAACCTACTTATTCTTCTGTATAGACAAGTCTACTGTGCAGAGTTGTTCCCCTCTTACGATATGCATTTGCAATTAACTGCAGAATTGACATAATGTGGTAGCAGGAATAAGAGCTTTTTGGTAGTGATTTTTTATATGCGCACACACGCTCCCTAAGAGATAGCTCTGCTCTTCTTTCCTTGAGAGCATTCCTTAATTACTTTATGCAGCTGAATAACAGATGCATAGCAACAATAGATCAAGAAAAAGCATTAAAGATCTTCTCTATAAAGTAGTGACTTTCTAATGGATGGTACTGAAGAGATTAGAGAACAAGGCAGTAATAAGAGAGCAGAATTTACAGACCAGTACATCAGCAAGTAGATCTGTGTCTGAGTGCAATGTGGCAAGGTACCTAGAATCCAGTGTGGTAAGGTAACCTAGAATTGTTTTGGTTGTAAGAGACCTTTAAGATCATCAAGTCCAGCCATTAACCCAGCACTGCCAGGTCACCACTAAACCATGTCCCTCTGCACCACATCTACACGGCATTTAAATACCTCCAGGGACAAGGACTCCACCACTGCCCTGCGCAGCCTGTTCCAGGGCTTGACAACCCTTTAGGGAAAAAAAAAATTCTCAATATCCAACCTAAACCTCTCCTGGTGATTTCCTCTGGTCCTGTTGCTTGCTACTTGGGAGAAGAGACTGATCCCCACCTTTCTACAGCCTCCTTTCAGGGATTTGTAGAGTGATAAGGTCTCTCCTGAGCCGCCTTTTCTCCAGACTAACCAACCTCAGCCACTGCTCACAAGACTTGTTCTGTAGACCCTACGCCAGCTTCCATTGGCTTTTCTGGACACTCTCTAGCCCCTCAATGTCCTTCTTGGAGTGAGGGGCCCAAAACTGAAACCAGGATTTGAGGTGCAGCCTCACCAGTGCCCAGTACAGAGGAACAATAACTTTCCTAGTCCTGCTGGCCACACTATTGCTGATACAAGCCAGAATTCTGTTGGCCACCTTGGCCACCTGGGCACAATAAGTGTTAACCTATCTTAGTAGCCATCTTTCCTTTTGGACCTTACGCTGTGTATACGTAATACATGCAACAACATATATTTCTCCTTAAATAAACCATCTGACAGAAGATCTGTTAGCTTTCTCCTTCATTAGACAGAGCTGCAGAATTCTAGGGCAAACCAGCAACACAAATAGGAAAAGCAGAAATTTGTAGTAACAGGATGGAGATTGCTGAAAGAACATCTTAGTGTGGGAAAAGATGCTTTTGCTTTCTCAGTGTAGCACTCATTCCAGTAGTTCAGTTGCTAGTGACATGATAAAATGTTACTTTTTTTTTCCACACAGTTCATCTAAACAGCTAAAGACATAGCTGAATTTAATATTAACTAAGCTCCATCCCATCACTGTGGAAGTTACTGATATAATGTGCACATGCTCACAGTGAAGCACCATGGGTTAAAGCTAAATGATTAAAAATAAATGTGCATAAACTATAGTTATGAGGACATCAGCAAGACACAAATGAACTCTATACTTCATGACAGAATCAAGTTGCAGTGTTAGAGGCCAGAAGGCCTCCTGGAAACAGGGTAATTAGGCACTACAGCTGTAGCAGGTACATGGTTAGGAGGCAGTAAAAGGGGAAAGGTGGGGTCAATTAAGAAGATTGGTTCTAGCTCTGCCCTTAGAAGGGCTCTTTATGTGGTTAGAAGCTACCTGGAAATGATCTGTTGGATGCATCTCCCAAGAAAAGGTAAATCTGTTGTGGGACAAGATTCCTTTGCTGTTTCTTTGTAAGCTTGGTTTACATGGTATTAAACAGATAAAGGTTTTTAATTTTAATTAAGCTTAGATTGGGACCTATGGTAGTTTAGCACCAAATTAGTAGCATTGTTTGCCCTTGTGCTGCAATATAGAAGAGCAAATCCTGTCTGCTTGAGTGTTTTACAGTTTGGGTTGTAATAAAATACCTTAGAGGAAGTAAGTGGTGGGTAAATCTGTGAAGGTCCCATGATTTTTGGGATGACTGTAACCTTGGAAAATGAAAAAAAGCCACTAAACTGCATGCAGGCAACACAATTTACTGATACAAAATGACGATACAAATGCTTAAGCTTAATTCAGTTTACAGTCTCCTGCTGCTCCAAAGTGTCTTAAACCATCTGTGGTCAGCACAAGGGGAAATCCTCAGCCTCACCATTCCTGATGAGTTAAATCACAGGTCTTCTGATGTCAGGTTGTGATCTGGGAAGGGTTATAGTAACTCATGGTTCTCTTACTGCTGGTCAGATACTAGTAGAATTTGGTTTTTCTGCTTTGGTAATAGCTCTGGCTGCAGAGCTAGTCTTCTACTTTCTTAATTTCTGCCAAGACCCTTACAATTGTTGGTTTGGTGTTGTCCTGCTTGGCATAAAATATACAAATTTAGAAGAGTTTTTTTAGTGTTTCCTCTCTCTTTTTGGATTCTTTATGTGCTCTGTGGCACTAGATAATGTTCTTTCACATCTTTATTTCATCAGTGTTAAAAAATCAGGCTGTTACGGTGCTTGAGAGAAACAAACACTGTTCAATTGCTTTGCCCTTTCCTATCCTGAAATTAGCAGCGTTGACTTGAAGAAAGGGAGAGTGTTGCTCTTTAAAACAGTGTTGCTATTTTAAATGAGTATTCAAAGTCTGACCTTTAATGAAAGTCTACACTTAAAATGACTTTTTGGTTGTAATGTATGTGCATGATGGGTTTATAATGGAAATATTGACATAACAATGATAATTAAAATGACATCAAAATGCTAATAGTAACAGTCACACAGAAACACGTTCCGGTACCTCACTGGTTAAAGTTACTTCTTCAGCATATCAGGGTCCTGGCACAGAGCTACACCTGGCAAGTGTTATGATAGTACTGCTAGCTAAAGGATTTCCCCTGGAATTAATAAGCTATGGATGTACCTTTTTTCTCCACCCAGCAGTGCTCCTCAGACTTACAGTATTTGAGGAGGGAGAGAAAATCTCAATGTAGGATTTATCATTGGAAGTATTCTATAGGAAAAACTGTAATTGTGGGGGAAACTTGCTGTCATTAAGCGTATATAATATCCAGGGCTATTATGGGAACTTGCTGTATTGCTTTGTAATGGCAGCACATGGGTATGAAATGCTTGCACTGACTTTGGAGTAAGAAAGACCAAAGGAAGGAAAGTAACATATAAACAGACTTTTCCTGGGACAATCACACCAGCTGTCCATTAGATACATTGTCTTTATGGTATGCTTTTACTACATGTTTTTAACTTCAGCACCTGTTTTCTACTTGTGTATCTTTGGGCTATCCAGAAATATTCCTCTGTTGCCTTGATGTTTTTATTCTATGTATCTCTATTGCTCTCGATGGTGTTTACATGATTTATGTTTCCTTTGCTTACTTGGACAACATTGCTTAATAGAGTAAATGTGTTATCATACTGTGATACACTAGTAAAGGTAAAAGGTATATTTCAGCACTGCTATGGGTAGAGAAGGCAGAATATGCCATAAATATTTTACAGCGGGGAACTTGTGTTTACTGACCTGTATAAGCTTCAGGGATTTCATCCTACAAGTGTGGCAATAGATTTGTTTCGTGGTGCACGCACCACTCAAACCTGTAATCAATATAAGCGGAGTGGTGTGGCACTCTTACATGTATTGGATTGACTTGTTCCAGGCAATCAGATTTATGTTCATAAAAAGTTCTTGTACTGTGGTATAATGTCTGAAGCTAATGTAAAATACAGAGGACTGCGCAGCCCTCTGAAATTGAGTGAGCCCTCATGTTTTAGTCAGCTACACGTGATGTTTTCAGCAAGAGCTCTTATTCCAAGTGTATGAATTGGAAGCTTGAGAGCCCGAAGGCACGGAGCAGTACAAGAGCCACTAGTGGATTTGCATATCCATCTCCATTACCAGGGAGCCAAGGGCTAGAATCTGTCACACGGAGGAAGGTGTGGAGTCGTATTCCCACTAAATAAATGGCTCTAAGAGCAAGTAATCTTTGAGAAATGGTAGCATAATTCTCAGTTATGTCATTAAATGTCCACAGTAATCCACAATTGTAGTCTCACTCCTTGGAACATCTGGTTCCAAACAGAAATGGGGTCTTATGCACTTGCAAAGCAGAGGAGGATCTGAGCTATAATCTCTTGGTGAATTAACTCCCTGTTTTAGCGGAGGAGGTGGGGCTATTTTTGCCTGTCTGAGGGTGAGAAGAGCCACATCATCATCATCTCATGGGAAAGGCTAGTGAACTGAGCTCACTGCTGCAGAGGGTCCAAGGGAAGCTGCTTTATCAAAGGGATGCCTGCAACCTCACAGGTATCTTTGCCCTGCTCACCTCAACCCTCATTTCGTATAGGCAAAGCTGTAACAATGCATTGCTTTGTTACTCGGTTTTCATCCATGATAGGAAGCTACTAATTTACCTAGATATCATCATCATTGTGTCTGGCAGAGGGTGCTACAAAAGTGTTTACAACCACACCAGTCTCACCTGCAAATTACACTACCGTGTCATACTGAGATTTGGGATTTCTTTCTGGGGCAACTAGATCTTGTAATTACCAGCTTTTGACAAAGATAAAATGAAGCTGAGTGGATAAAACTTATCTTTGCCCTCACCTCTCCTCTTTTGTTGTACTGTACTGGTTTGAATTTGTGGAACAGGCGCGTCCAAGGAGGGTGAGATTGATGACTATAAAGCACTAAGATGCTGGCTAGAAGATTTACAGGACAGTTTGTCAATTATATGAAGTTAAATAACATAAGCCACTGAGTGGAGTTGAAAGCAGTGCAGTTCCTGGCACAAAAAGGAAATGGTGTGAAAAAAATCTTGCATCTTGCTCTCCCAGGATTCAAAATGGTCTTTACATCTGTTGTCTGTAGAAGTTCTGTTGTGTGTTGCTCGCCTTCGCAGCCAAGAAGATGCTCTGCATCTGTTTCGAAGGGCTAGATCCCTTCTGAAAACATTAACCTGCTTTGACAGATGCAGCTCAGCCAGAAGAATACCAGCTTTCGGCCTCTATGCAACTTACAAATAATGTATAGATCTATGTCCCAGATGTTTTGATACTTTCATATTTTTGGTACAAAGAGAGACGATAAATGAGGAATGGTAAGCGGGATGGCCAAGGGGAGACTACAAGGAGAGATGATGTGGAAGGGATAGGAAAGAACAGGATCCACTGCGTGGGATGGGAAGCTGAGATGAAATGTTATCAAAAGAGCGCCTCGGATCAGGTGCAACCATGACCACGTGCTTTCCTAAATCTTAACTGAGAAGCCAGGATTAGAGCACTTCTTTAATGTCAGAGGAAGTTTTCTAAAGAATGTGAACACAATTGGTCTAGCAAATGATTGTCTGAAAACAGTGTTGCAGCTGATTGGTGTGGAAGTTAACATGGATTTTAAGTAACTAAATTTAAAGACAAGCGTTGAATAAAGGTAGGATTACTCCACAACAACAAACATCATCGAGATATGAATATTTTGCAAGGTTTGTTGAATAGCTTGGTAATAGAAACATGGACTGACTACAGAAGTGTAATGTAAGCCAGCACTTTTTATTCCTGGTCAACATATAGTATGGATTGAACAAAACGTGGCTTCGCTTACTATGTTTCAACTCTGGGGGGGGGGAAAACCCAACGTATACCTTTTCTATTTGTGGTAAATGTAGTACATATTTGGAATATGAGACCTAAAAGCTGTGTAGCTAGTTAGCAACTAACATTTAGTTAATCTGTGGTTTCTTATGGCGAGCACGGAGAAGCTTAGTGGTGTACACGTCACCTGATAGGAAGTACACATTTTAGACAAAAATTTCCTAAGAGGGGCTGAGACTCACATGAGGAAGCACTGCAAGCTTTGCAATTCCTGATGACATTTTATAAGTATTAAGATCTCTCTCTAAAATTATCTGGTATGTAAAGAGATTGCATCTGCATGTATTTGCTCCTGGATGCAACAGCAGTAGTGACACATTTAACTCCACCCGAGGGTAAACCCAATTCTTTTCACTCAAGGTAGAATTCTTTTGCTTTTCTGTCTAATACTGTATTTATGTGCCTTCAGCTCACCAATCCAAATGACCACATACCTATTGCTATATGAGGGGGAAAGCATTCTTACCGGGAAGCTTCTCTATCTCTGTAAATTGTTCCCACCACTATATACTGAATTTGAACTTAAAACTGATGATCCATCTACTTTAGAGAAGATTAAACTGCTGGGTTCAGAGAACCTGCTGCCTTCCTCAGAGCCTGCAGAACTTGGCTGCTAAGGAGATCTTGTTTTTATCACAGAATCACGTGTCAGCTGGTCTGACAAATTTTACTGCTGCCTCCATGAAAACTGTAACAATTCCCAGGTGCACTTCAGGTCTTGGAGGTTGATTATGCCAAATGCTCCAAAGGTCTAATGAGTCAGTGGGTGTATAAATTACTTGGTACACTGCAGGATCAAATGAAATGATAGTAGTAGTATGTGTGGAATAATTAGATGAGTTTCTTTTATACTGGAAACCGTAGTCTTCTAGAAAGCTTGCAACTGCAATAGCAAGGTTATCCCATGCTGTCTCTGGGTTAAGGTACAGTTGTCTACCAAAAAAAAAGCTTCAGACATAAAGGAAAATGAAAAAGGCTTCACTTAGAAAAACAGAAGTCCAAATTAAGAGCAAATTCTGTCTCTCTTAAAAATTGTTAACACAGTAGGAAGGCGTTAGTCTACAGGTAAGAGTTGTTTGGGCTGTTACAATAACCAGTACTCTTTCCTAACCCTCACCCATCTTTAAACACAGCAGTTTATTTTGATTATCAGCCAAGATACAAGTGACTAGACCTAAACCAAATCCCCATTAAACAATCCTGATGTGAGCCCTCCTTGGAGTAAACCTGTCTCCTTGGACCACACCAAACCCTGCTGTTGTGGTTTAGTGTCAGGGTGGCCCCTTAGACCTGTAGCAGATGCTCTCTGTTACACTCCCCTTCCTCCCGAAAGGGGAAGAGAAAGGGAATAAGGGAGAGAGACTGAGCGATTAGAAAAGGAAACTAGAACAGCTTTAATGAAAATGGAAATAATAATAAAATGTGGAATATATACAACTGTATACAAAACCATTATTGAACCCCACCCCTCTGATGGCAATTACATCACTGTCACCACTGATGCTGTGGAGCAGGCACTGGGAGAGTCCCGGACTGGGCCCCGCAACAGACTGGAGCTGAATTCTAGTACCAGATTCAGGAGCACACAGATTGGGATTGGAGGCAGAATGGACAGAGGCCTCCACGGATGCTCTAAGGAAGAAATCGGAAGAGGATGTGAGCCAAGCTGGGCACAGTAGGCCAAGAAGGACGAGACCCTGGTAATCCCTCAGCTTTATACTGAATATGATGTATATGGGCTGGAATCCCTTGTTGGTCAGTTTAGGGTCACCTCTCCTGTCCACCCCTCCCTGCAGGTGTCTCCTTGTACTTTCTGCACCCCCGATGTGGTGCACAGGATCCAGCAGTGCCCTTGGTCTGCACCCAGACCCTTGGTACTGACTCTACCCATGGGCTGGTACCACTGCCAGCAGCAGACACTGTCTGTGCCAACAGCTGCTGACTGCAGACAGGGCACTGAGTTAGGGGAACCGAGCTGGAAAGAAAAGTCTCTGAACAGAATTAGTTCTGTTCTCAATCCAACCAGGACACCTGCCTATGTAGAATCCAGCCCTCCCAAGGCTTTGGCACCCCCTGGTTCAGCAGCCGCAGGGGTTTCCCCCCCGCAGTACTGAGGAACGAGAGGCTGTGGGGAGCTGGCAGGACCTGCGGGTGGGAGAGCACCTGGCGCCTCATGAGGGGCGACTGTCGGCCTGGGGGCTGTGGCACCGCGGCTGGTCCCAGACTCGGGTGAGGCGGGAGGTCCCGTGCCGCTCTGAAAGCATCCCCTCCATTGTCTGTGGATCAGAGCTCCTGTTTACGCACCCTGCTCTCGTGTGTTCCTTGGCTTGGCAAGCAGTTGTCGGGTACACCTCTCTCAGAGCCCACAGAATGTAAATACTTGCTGCTTAAATCACTTTTTTTTTTTTTTAATCACTATTTATCCAGGACTGAAACACTCCAAAACTCATGGCATCTCTTTTCTCCCCCCTCCCCGCCCCTTTCTAAGACAGAAAGTGAACCAACAGTGTTAATCTTCTGGGACTTTTTAAATTTAAAAACTGCCAAATATAAAAACGAATGAGGTGTGAGGAGATGCAGGCTTTTGCATCTGTCTGTCAACAACTTAAATATGGCAAAGGAAAATAATCTACTTGAATAGCATCTGATTGTGTGCTTTATTTTGATCCCTATCTTGGTTCTGAGAGGCACTTAGTGCGTTGAAAAAGAGGGCACTTAGTATCTGCAAGACCAGCCCAGTGTGCCGCAGTCCCTCGGAGTATTAATTTTCAAGGACAAAGTGAAAAAGAAATGTTGCTGCTAATATTTCCTCTAAAGTTTTGTCAGGAAGCAGATGCAGTGGGGTAGGCAGGCACCAACAAGCAGGTTTGGTGGACCCAGATGTTATTTTCCTTGGAATATTTCTGGTTAAGATGCATAAGGAGTGTTCTAGTCTTTTATTCTTTCCCCTCAGGAGTTTTGTAATACTACTGAACAATGTTGGAGCTACTGTTTTGGGGTTTCTTTTTAATTCTGTACTAATATACGGAGCACATTTTTCATCTTTATATTGCACCAAAACCCTCAATTTTAATTAACTTCTTTAAGGACTTCATTCTGTACCCATTGACATTAATTAAGAAGTTCCACTGGCTTTAGCTATTAGTCACTGCATTTGCCTGGGGCTGGATTCACCCAGGGGAAAGTCACAGAATTAGCCACTGAAATATCTTAAGCCAAGAAGGTGAGTCTGAAATTCCACCTGCCTTAGAAACACAGCTGCTTGAATTAAGACTGCCAGGAAGACTCTGCCTGGGCAGCATCTGAAGCCTGATCTGCTAAGAAGAATCTTTTAAGGGGCTGGTGGTGTCCAGAGAGGCTGCCTAGGAGGTTGCAGGATGGTATTTTATTGGCCTCCACTGTTTGAAGGGTTCAGTTTGAGGACTGCAGCATATACATTTTGCTGAATGTACCCCAGCTTGTTCCCCTCTCTCAGTTGCCATCTGACATTGTAGGGATCTGCATGGGTTGCTGAGCTGTAGTGGCTGTGAACAAGTAGGAAATAGCTGATGTGAGCCCCATAGGATGTAAGGAAGAGGACCCTGCTTTAAGAGTTATGGCAAGGCATTTGAAGTTTCAATCTGAGTTTACTGTTATTATGGGTTAAAAAGCTGTTGGATAAAATAAATAATCCTGGCAACAAAGACCGAAGGTCGTGTCTTCCTTGTTGCGATAGTTTTACGCAGAAGAATCACAGTTACTGCCTCCAGAGTAAAGTAGCCAGTGTTTTTTGCTTTGTTCAGTATTTGGTGTTGGGTGATAAAAGTTTAATTCACTCTTGGATCTGACTCCAAATCAAAGTATATTGCATCTTGGATGATGCACCTTGGCTAAATATTTAGAAAGGTGCAGCCTTCAAAGCACGGTGGCACGGGCCTGTTGCTTTTCATGAAAATCTGTGATTACTTTTTCAGTATCCTTTCTTTTAATAGTACCAGATGGAATTTTTGCCTTGCCATGCTAAGACACTGAAAACCTCCTGTGTGCATGTTTGTTTACGCTTGTGCGCATGTGTAAATAAAGTAAATGCTGAGAAATGAACAAAGCAACCTGTCCTCTTTGGGAGCTTTCTAAAGGGAATGGACATTTCACACATACTCTATATTTTCATAGAGAACAAAATATGAAAAATAAGGTAGTACTTATCCTAGGCAGCAGCAGTCATTTTTTTATCTCTTTGTCCAGATATTTTCTGACACATGACACGTTGAGATACAGCTCATAATTTTTATTCTTTCTTAATTATTTGTATTGCGTAACTGCACAAATCCACATTTTTAAGCAGGCTGGTAACTTTTTGAACTGAGATCATGCAGAAGCAACAGCAGTTGCTTCCGCATGTGTAGATTACAATTATTTTCTCTTAATGTGATGCCTGTTTTGGAAAATACTGAGAGCGTCATCTGCTGCATATAGTTTAGCACACAGATGTTTTTAAAAGTTGAAATGATTCTGTGGTTATTGTTTATTTCCTTTATTCATTAACAGATGAGCTGGTTTTTAAAGCAACACCAGATGAACTGAGCAAGAGGGCAGAATAAAGTCTAAGCCTGTACTATTTTTGTCCAGTACTCATTAATGAAATGCATTTGGAAACACATAGTGGCCTTGATTCACTTACCCAGTATTATGCTGATGTAATGCCATCAAATTCTGAGGAGGTTTCTCTCGCTTACACCAGTGTGAGTAAAGAGGAAAATCGGGTCTTGTGTGTCTCTAGCAAAATGCAATTTGTTTGCCAGGAAGGCTGGATAAAATGTAGATATAACACATGCAATATGCCTCTAGCTGCTGTGCTTACCACAGGAAGCTCAAAGAGAATTATTTAATCCTTGTTTGCATAATAACTTCTGATAAATAATTCAAGAACGTATGGCCTAAAGTTTTTTTAAGGCAGTGCCTGAGGGAGAAACATGATTCTGTTCCAGTTTTAACAAGGAACCAGGAACCCCAGCAGAGTTGTTAGAGCTGTATTCAAGCTCTTCGGACGTGTTTTGGTGTAAAAGGTACAGTGAAATGCACAAGAGGACTTCGGGATATTTCATGGGGAGTTGTCACAAGAGGAAATACACCTCTGTGCAATGTAAATATTGTGTGTTTGTAGTGTGAGAGGAAACTAGCAGGCTGGAAGATAGCTTTTTAGTAATAGGTCTTAATAGTGTAATCCATTAAATCAAACGTCTGGAGAGTGGTGTTCCAAAGAAGGATTTTTTTATTTTTATTTTTATTTTTTTTCCTTATCGCAACAAGATGCTTTATAAAGGCTTGCTGACAGGAACTGCTTAAAATTGGCTTCTCCTCCCCCTTCTCTCTGGTTGTCTTTAACATGGTTGAGTGATCCTGATTAAGGAATGAAAACTGTATCATTATCTTTGGCTACTCTCTTCCTTCATATTTGGTATTTTGGGGAAATTATTTATTTATAAGACCAAATCAATTCTGTTAACCAACATAATAACTTGAATTTATCTCTGTCAGATGGATTCTGATACCCTTATTACTTGCATCTGTTTACTGCAGTGGGGTTTGCTCTGAGTTAAGACAGCTGAATGGGAATAAGGAGCCTAAATCTGGTCCTTACATCATTGAACTGGGAGGGGGGTAATTTTTATTGCTGGCAATCTGGGGGATATCACTGCAATTTGAAACTATTTGTTCTCAGTCTATTGTGCGCTTTAACACCCAGACCTACAGTACCTTATACAAACCTTGTATTTACTAATTACAATAGTAATCAACAAGCTGCTTGTTTGGATTTAGAACAAAATCCTGTTTGTTCTCATCCACGTCTCTGACCTGAATTTTGTTCGGTTTGTGTTGCTGCAGAGTTTATATGACCACACTCTTTCATCAGCCCTGGTCTTGCTTCTCTTTATGAAGTACACAAAATGCAGTAAAGGTGACATTGGCTTTCCTAACAGAAGGATATGTAAAAGCTAACTCAGAACAATTTACCTGAACTTATCAGCTTCTTAGCAAGTGCAACAGTGTGATCATTTCCAGAGTGTTGTACCCTGTAGGCAATTCTGATTTATATTTTATTTACCTCAAAATAGGTATTTGCAAATATGGGTGTTAAGTGAAACTTGATAACAACCAGAATGTTATTTTTCGCTGGTGGTACGTACCTTTTCTAGAAATTACTGCTGGATGGATTTTTGACATACTTTTTATCCCATTCTTAATATTATGCAGAAAAAGTGAGTTACCACTGAAGCTTTATTGGCTGGGTAGAACAAGTGAGAATCTCAGGAATGTACTGTGTTCTTATCTGATGCAAATAAATACCCTAGATTTTTTGAGAGCTTTTAAGCTTTGTTAGGGTGCCTGATTTTCATGAACCTTTGAACGGGAGTAAGCAATTTGGCAAGAAATTAGTTATTCCTGCAGAAGGCTCGTAGATGAAAAAAGTGCAAATCTGGCAGAAGGACAAAGCGAAATGCGACTGTAGTAACAGTTCAAACATTTTTGCGAGGCTTTCCCAGGCAGGCTGGATGACAGCTGTGTATCTCCAGGTGAGGCTGGTTTTGTTTGAAAATCTGGTGTTGTTCTACGTAGGAGATTCGTCTGTTTGAATTTCAACAAGGAGAAAGAGTATGTGCACCGTGCTTTATGTTCTGTTTTGCCCTGTGTGCTTATCTGCAGAATTCCCATTGAAACTCTTCTGTTACAATGTTCCCTGGAAAATCCTTTAGTATGTCATGCTGTGCTTCTTTCAAACCCGAGGTGTAACACCACCACCGCTTTAATCTCTCCATCTGTTGATGGCAGAGGATCAGTGCTGTAAAACTGTATATTAATATAAACCTCTGGTGTGTTTTGTTTGTCATTTTTATTATTTTGATCTTTCTGATTATGTAGAGGAAGTCTGTCATAGGATATACCTGTAAGTAATTTTACAGTCTTACTCTTTCGGGTACTTTCTGCAGCATCATGTCGTCTTGATCAGTAAGATATTATACCTGTACCAGGTGTCAAGTATTAGAGAAGTGCCGTTGAGTTCAGGAGCTAGATGTCTCCTAGCACCTTTATAAATTAGAGCATGGGTGAGGAAAGCACATTTGTTGCTTAGATATTATGCTTTCTGTACATAAAAATGTTTTATTCTGGAGGAAATCCAACCTTGATAACTTGGAAACAAGGCTGTATGTCAAAGAGCTTGTACTTCACAAACTGACATTTGGCCTTATGTGTGTAGTTACATTGGTAGCAATGGCATTGATACCACACTTTGCTTACAGTGAGGTGGTATCTAATTTTATGAGAGGTAACCCAATAACAGGAAAGCATAAGGGAAGTATTTCTAATGTGACAACAGTGTCTGTTCAGACATGGAGCTATAAAGATGATTTAAAGGGAAATACAGGATTTTTTTATTGTCTTCCTTTTTTTTTTTCCTAACATAGACCTTAATGTCAAAGTGTAGTCCTAGTTTAGCACTGTCAGTGACCTGCAATGACCATTGTCCATTGCACAAGTGTTGAGCATATCTGAGGTCACATGGTGGCTAACATTTTGATAGCTTATGATGTTCATCTCCTGATTCTCATGCGTTTCATTTTACTTTGGATTAGCCCTAAGCTAGAAATGGGCATGTAGCCAATTACTCTCTGGTTCAAGTGACATGCTGCAACTCACTTCTGTCTGTTTGATGTTTGTCATCAGTCAAGGGACGAAGCAATGTTCATGTACAAAAGAGTGTGTCTCGCATTAAGAAGGAAGAGTCTTTTAATAGAAATTCCAAGAACAATTAGAGATAATCTGCTTTAACTCTACAATTACAATTGTAATATTAAAATTTATAATTCTTGCATAAATAAACGCAATGCATGGCTATTGTGAAGCTCTGTTCTGATACTGTCAAGGGAATGATGTGGTCTGCAGGGTCCAGCTGCTGAACTTGGGTAATAGACTTCTCTTTAGTCTTAGCTGTAAAAAAAAAAAAATCCTTCCCTGTGTGATAGAAAATACTGAAATAGCAAGAGTTAAGCTATTTTGAACTGTGAGCGTACAACCTGAACGTTGATTGCAATTTGAAAGTCAGATTATATTGTATCATTTGCATCAGAAATATTTCTGGAACTAACAAATGACAATGCCAATTTGTTTTTTATTTCATGTGAGAATTCTTTACTCCTGTTTCTCTGAACTTTCTACCCAGCAGGTTATACAATGGAAGTGCTGCCTCTTTCATACTGACACTCCAAGACTGTAATGTGTATCTTGCCCTTCAGAAAACGTATTTATATATGTGTGTGGCTTACGACAGCTGAGGTTGTTTAAATAGACAAATGAAAGCATATTTTTAACATCTGCTATAGAAATCCTATATTACAGGCAGCTGCAACCTGTTCATAGCCTATAGGGATGGTTTCACTCAGAGGAAACAAACATTCCGAAGCAAAGACTACAAAGTCTGAATATCTGTTTGACACCATGGAAGTTTTGATATGTTTTTCACATTTCTTGCTACTCTAAAGAAAAAGAAACTCAATTTAACAGTAAAATTAAGGAAATTGGGGAATACCAGAGTCTGATTTTTTTTCTTTTTTTACCCTCTCCACTTCCTAGGCTGCTTTACTTGAACTGATCTTAAGTTGATCTTGGACTGTAGCTGGCTGCAGAGGCAAGCTTTTTGCTTATTCACTAGTTAGTTACATAGCTGTGTGTGAAATGTTGAGAAAATCTTGGTATTTCTGGACGTGGGGGAAAAAATTGAAAGAATGGCTTTGCAGTGCTCCTCCCAGATCTCACCATTGTTGGGATCGACAGCCTCTAATCTGTGCCTACAGAAGAAGAAAGCTCAGAGCTAGTTAACACTGCTGTACATCAGGTTGCGTGTGGTTGTAATGAAGATCTTGTCTTGTGATTGCTTGTGCGAGTGAGTATTTTTATTCATGCCAGCAATCTCGGTGACTTCAGGGAGACTACTCACAGTGGTTTGCCAACTTGAGGCTGCCATGTGTAAACTGTGGCTGCTGGAAGTTTCATAATTATGTATTTTTTAATTAAATACTGCATATCAAAAATATAAATTATATTTCTCCAAGGCCAAAGAATAATATGATATGTGAAGTTAGTCAGATCAAGGTGCTAGACTTGCAGGAAGAACTGTCATCTTATTTTCTAAGTGACATCAATTTGTGTGGCTATCATTTTAGTAATAAAAAGCAAAATGTAAATCTGTAGCCTGCTGTTAAGGGAAGTCTGGAGTTTCAATGAACACTGCAGGATCTACTCATAAATATTCATTAAACAGTGCCTTACTGAAAATGAAATTTAAGTACTTAAGGTAATGGAATAAAAGTAGTTGAGAAGCTATTTCAGACATGTTGAAGAACAGGATAGGAAAGTGATAGGGTAAGTAGGATATAGTTTACGACTTGCTTTTTGATCTTAAAAGAAAAGACTAAAAGCACTATAGGGTTAATGGCACTGAGATGCCTCATCCTACAGCTAGGGAAGCCACACCAGCTTTTGATGGAAAACCAGTAGAATTTCTGCCTCCCTGGATATTTGTGTTCAGTTACATCCTTCCATGGCATTACGAGGTCGGGTTTTTTACTTCTCTACATCAAGAAAAATATGTGAAGCATTATGTAGTTCATCATTCAGAAACTGCAAGGCTGTCCACACGGGGGGGGGGGGGGGGGAAGCAAAGTTGCTCAGACTTTTTTTTTTTAAGTTTTATTAAAAATCTCCAGAAATAGCAGTTCAAGAGGAGAATGAATAAAATAGGCGTCACTATAGATGGAAGAGATTATGACTCTTCATTTTCTTCACATGTCAGTAATTACATCTCTTCACACCATTACTTTTCCAGCACAAGGGTGATGCATACTGAGGATGCCTCATCCTGTGAGTAAGCCCGTGACTGGCCACTGTGAAATGAGGAAGGGGAATGCTCACTTCAGTTGAATTGCTCCTGCATGGCTCCCTCAAAGTCAGTGACAGTTTGTGCTCGTCCCACCTAGTTTGAGGTGCTTTATTGATATATTCAGATTAGGATCTTGGTGGCCCCAATCTGACCCTGTGTCCAATGGAATGGAAGCAAGCTCAAGCCATCTGGGATTGCTGTTGTCTTTCCATCAACACTACCAGGAGACTGTAGCAAGCGTGCTTTAGTATCTGATGACTCAGTGTGTAGAAAGTGGCTGTTAGTGCCTGTAGGTGCAATACATTTATTGTAGCTCAAGGTATGCTGCATTTTTAACCAGATGTCATTTATGCAAGTTTTGATCAGATCCTGAGTTAGCCATAGGTTGGAAATGTAACTGCCAGCATTGTGTCCTTAAAACAAGTACCCTGTCAAATAGTACTGGCCTTCTGATCTCTAGAGCTTGCTTTTATTAGAACAGTGTAGCTTCTGAAATAAGGAGAACTCTGATCTGCGGGATGAGACAGATTGAAATAAAAGATTAGAAAGGCAATTTCTTTCCTGCCCACTGTGCCCCTGAATGAGGAGATCTTTCCTCCTGCTTTTGCTTTATCAAGTCCAGCAGTTTTCACTGGCTTCATGAGTTGGAGAACCCGTGCAAAATTTGGGTTCCCAGGTAAACATACTCTTCTCTGTCCCTCAAGAGCTAACAGTAGTTCTGCTCCCTGCTTGTCCTGAGAATCTTCTCCCTGCTTGCCTTGAGAATCCCAGTGCCTAGGGCTATTGGTGCCTCCTGTGCTTTTCCTGCTGCATTTTGTGCTCCAGAAGGTCTTCATTATGAGAAATCTTCTCTTCCATTGTGAGTGCAATAACCTGAAAAAAAGATAAAGAGAGCTGTCTTTTTAACACAATGTGACATTAAGCTTTTTCATAGCTGCCGCTCCTAAATTGCAGACAGTGTCTCTTGAGAAGCAGACGGAATAGGTGTCAGAGCAGCTCCTCAAGTAAACCCGTATGGATGTTCTCATCCCACTTCTGAAAGGATAGCCTGAGGGAGCTGAATCTCAAAGAACATATTTTTGGACAAATGTGTGGTGTCTCCTTGGTTAAATTGAGTAATTTCACCCTGCTTGACTCAAATGACAAGCTGTCTGGTGAAAGAACAGGTGGACTCTGTTTTCCCAAACATCCCATAGAGTTTGCATTGCCGTAGTGTGTTGCATTAGGTCCTTTCTGCTGCCATCATGGCTTGTTTAGTCTCTGCTCAGATAAATGATGCACATATTTTCAGATACAGCTTGATACAATAGTGAAGAAAATGCTAATCTTTAATATAGTTAAATTAATAACAAACAGATTTAGTATATATTAAACCATTACTTCCGTTTTTTTCATGCAAACTGTAAGTAAATAATATATATTTGCATACCATATAATTCCGTAATTATTTAAGGAGCTGTCTTGACTAAAAACTGCAAGTGCATCTGATTAAAAGTTGCAAGGCAGAATGATTTTATTCTTGATTAAAAAAAAGGGCTTTTATAAAGGATTCATTATGGGCGATGTTTCAATAAAACATCTGTAACTGAATTGTCTCTGTCTTTTAAAAATAATTACCAGAGAAGGAGGAATAAAGGATTTTTTTTAAAAAAGGAGAAGGGGTGGGGGATAAACAAAAAAAGGGCGGAGGAAAGAAAACCCAAACAACTTAATATGCATAATTTCAAGTGGTAATACCCCAATAGTGATAATAAAAGCACAATTATAGAGATCTCCTTGTGATGGTGGGCCCTGACTTCTTTCAAAACTTGTGTAATACAAGAGTTTCCACTGAACAGAAAAGAGAGGCAGTGATGTCACCATGAAGAGAATCAAGTTCATTTTCTGTTGAAAACTCATTTACTGTTTTGCTGCCTGAGTCATAGCAAGGGGTGGGCAGGAGATCTGCAAACTGGGGGCAGTTTCAACAAATCCCTGATGGCAGCTTTTGCTAATTTTGCTCTTGCTGTCGCCACTACTCGGGCAGAGGCCTCGTGTCTGCAGTAGCTTTCACAAGAAGCATGGAAGGGGTGGGAGGGAGACCTGAGGCAGCGGAGGAGTAGCTCCCAGTAGGAAATATCAAAATGATTACCAATAATTATCAAAATAATAATAAATTGAGATGTGATGGCAGCTGGCTCTGAAGTGTCATACAGCAACTTTGTGCATTGACGTGTTGTCCTTCCCATTCCGGAATATTATCTACACATTAGAACTGAATGTTAATTTGTGTCAACTTTCTCTTTTTTTCTTTGTTTCAATCTCTTAATATTCTGTGAAAAAAATCATAGAATCATAGAATGTTAGGGGTTGGAAGGGACCTCTTGAGATCATCTATCCCAACCCCCCTGTTAAAGCAAGAAAAAAAAACATTGCTAAATATGCACCCTGCAAACCTTGGCAAAATAAGCCTCTGTACCTTTAAGTGTTATGCACAATATGCTAAATTCTCTTTCTCTCCGTGTACGTCTCCCTCCAGAAAACCAAAGAGGGGCAGGGGGGAACCCATGAGCATACATCAACTGAGACATGCCTGGAGTTACAGATGCAGTCTGTGCTCAAAATGACTGTGTCAGTTTTTACCGCCTTTTGGAAGTTTGATGTCATCACTTCAAAATAAAGAGTCATAGATGTTGAAATGGTTCAAATAAATTAGTTTGGGTCGCAGCCATCCTTCCCCCTCCATCTCTCAAAAAGAGAGTATTACTATTTGGGGTTTTTTTGGTAATGTATTTGTTCACCTGCAGAGCTGCTGTTGTAGCTGATGTGTGGCTTGTAGCATTTCAGGTAAAGTTTCTAAATTACCGTTCTCAGCTTAAGATGTATCACAGGACTGAACAAATGGCCTTCACGATGTAATAACATCCTTTAGCCATCAGGAATTAGTGTGTTGCATCTGTCTTACCTGCAGGCCCTAAGGTAGGTGCCTAATTCTGTAGTGCCATTCCTGTAAGGCTGTTACGGCCTTGGAAGAGACGCTTCTCTCTTAGTGCAGTTATCACTGAAATTGGTAGTCTTGTTTCACCATTATTATTACCATCATGTGGCAGGTGATAGTGTAACCAAATGTATTTTAGAACTAGCTATATTTCTACTGACCTTTTTTTTTTTACTACATTTTCACTGAAATTCTTATTTACCCCAATTGTTACCCTGTGAATAAACTTTTGTTTAGATTAAGCAAGAAAACTAAAGGCTGGAGAACTTTGTCTGAGGCTTTGCACAAATAATTAAAACATTATATAAAACGGCTGTACACAGTAGGATATTTTGGTACTTTGGAAACTTAACTCTCAATTGGAAAGAGAAATACGTAGTTACTGGTTCAAAGAACAATTAGTGCTTTTAATAACGCACTTGCAAAACTTTACATGCTGTAGCTAATGAAAAGGAATTTATTTTTCTAAGCACTTGTAAATGAAAGACAAGGCTTTTATCTGCAGCAGTTTACAATGTATACAGTAATAGAAAACAAAGATTCACAATGAGAACTTCAAAGTGCCTGATTTGGGCTTCTAATTTTCAAGTCGAGAAGATTTAGCATGCACAGATGAAAATGTTAAGTTTGTGTAGAATGATCATTTAAGTTAATTAAGGTACATGAGCCCTGGGATGATATCGGCAAGCCTTGTGATTGTCAGCTATTCCTTAGTGGAGGTATGATGCTGGCAGAGGATACTGAAATGAGTGTTGCCAGAAGTCATTACTTATGCCTCACCTGGGAAAGCACTGTTAAGCTCTGACTAATTGGGAGAGAAACTAGAAATGTTGCATCAGGGTTTGTCATAAACGGCCAGCTGAAATAACGGTGAATGTGCTGATCCAGACCATTCTGGCACGTTAGTCCAGATCATAACAGCACATCCTCTGTGTGTTAAGGATGAGAGAACGCTTTTGAAGACACAGTATATTGCTGGGATTCATGATGAAGCATGATAAAAATGTCATCCTCCGGGTCATAAAGTAAGTAGAGTTGCTCTGCCAGTATTTGTGGGGTGCCCATCTCATTGTGAAAGCCACAGGTGAATAGGCCAACCATTCTCCTACCCTCTTGTTGTTTTCCAGCATCAGTTGCACAGCCCTATTTATAAGAATTGTTAAGTATAATTGTCTTCTTGCAGTAGCTGTGCCCACTCAGTGCTTCTGCACTCTCAGGTGTGCTGTAGGAGGTGTTATATCTCTAACTAAGTGAGTTTTTAAAATTCACTTAGTGCCTCTTGGAGATCTCTCTTGTACTAGTCACCTCCGTTACCATTCCCATAGCTAACTTGCTGGAGTCTGGATTTAAATCAAAACTTGATAAATGCTTCAGTGAGTTTACAACAAATTTCATATCCCAAGAGCTGTATATCATACAGTTTGAGGACCTGCTGTCCTGAAAGGATACTAGTACTTCACAGTGAAAATGTTTTCAATAATTTATGTTATCTTTGAGCCTGAAGGAAGAGAAAGACTAAGAATAAAGTATACCTATGGATACATCACACAGACTGAACAGTCAAAAGCAGTCAGAAACATCAAAGGACAGCCGTATTTACAGCTAAAGCTAATTTCAGGACAGCTAGACTGACGGTGACATTATTGTTTACTTGAATCTGAAATGTAGATATTACTCAGTTTGAGAACATATTATGTGTGAATGTGTGGATAAATATCTGTAACAACAGACAGAAGTCTGTTATGTCATTGGAGGTTATCTCATTGACAGTAATATTATGCTTTTATTTCCATAAGAGAATAAGAACACAATTCTAAAACTGGACTAGCCATTACAAGAGATTGGCCACTCATTTGGCTACCACAAGATGGAACTTAATGCTCTGTGGCTTTTCATAAAAGTACAAAACATTATATTTTGCTTAATATTGCTCCAGCTGTGTTTTGTTTGGAAACTAGATGTGGGGGGGGGGGGGGGGGGGGAGAGAGGCCACATGCTTCCCACTGATTTTAGAGGTGTTTCTTCATGTCAGTCTTCTGGAAAGCACCTACTAAAACTATCAGAAATGAAACCAAAAATGAGGTTGACCTGCAGTCAGTTCACATGAAGGGACTCCCCATCTGCTGCTGCTGCATGGGAAGGCTCCAAGGCTCTGGAGGAAGCTTGACCAGAACACGCTGCATTTGCAGCTCTCTTCTGCTTCTAATGTTGCAGTTCTTCACACGGTGAAAACGTGTAGTTGTTGCAGCTGTTAAATGTGTACCCCTTTCAGCCATTTGCCCTCTAATGGTTCAGCATGTTTCTAAAATGGGAAATGATACAACACTAATAACTAGAAATCTTTTAAAAGTCTGGTCAAAACCAAGCAATGCGGGACTTCAGGTTTCATTATAGGAAAATTTTGTTTGAGGGGATACATCTCAGATGTAATGCCTAGTATAAATTTAACGTTTGTGTTCGTAAGAAAATACTAATTAAGAAGGTGGAATAACTCTCTGCATGTCTCATCTTCCTTTGAATATCAGGAGAATGAAATGAAGTAGCTCTTAATATGTTCTCATCCAATTACATTTATCTCTCTGGCTAAAATGATTCATTGATCACTAATCACTGGTAGTTGTTTACACACAACAGTGTTCACGTGTGGCATGAAACATATTGAGGATTATTCCTATAATGGGAGCTAATCAATGAAAACCACTTACAAGTCTCTTAATGAGGTGATAGTAAAAGGTTTTTCTTTTGTTTACTGCAGCAATAGATTTGTCAAAAAACAGACAGAGCTGTTCCCAGCCAGCAGGAAAATGGTTTTCAGCATTAGATCGCAGACACCATTTTTCTCTTTATAATAATATTAAAGTTGAAAAACGATTATTCTAGTCCCCCTTTATTAAACAAGCTATTACAAAGCAAGTGAAGGAGTTCTGCACCTTCAATTTTCCACCTAATAATAGTAAAATATATCCATTGTTGCCTTGACAACATTAATACTATTTTTTTTTTTAAACCCAGTGCCTAAAGCAACGAGTCTCACCATTTTCTCTGCCAGCTTGAAATAAATTGTGCCTTTAGATTTTTAATATTAAAGACAGGGGGGTTTTAGTGGTTTACACTGTGATTGCTTAATTCACAGGCTTGATATTCACCAGTAGACTAGACGTAGAAGTTAACTGAATCTTCACAATAGCCTTTGGATTATTCTCAATAATACCAATATTTTGCAGAGATATATGTTAACTCTAGAACTCTAAGATACCTTAGATCAATACCTTAGGCAATTAGATTGAGTTAATGCCCTTGGCTTACCTTTTTTTTTCCCTAGTTTATTGTGCTGTGTTTCTGACTTTAAAGTTTCAGACACACTGTCAATAGTATTTTTGGAGGTGCTGTATTATCAAAGCTCTGGGTTGTTTGTTTTTGTTTGGGTTTTTTTTTTTTTTTTTTGTTTTTGTTTTTTTTTAATTAGAGAACAGTGAATTCAGCAGCCCTAAAAATAGATGAGTAAAGTCTTGACTTTGGAGCATGTTCATTTTTGCAATCCGAAATGACATCACAGAATCACAGAATGTCTTTGGTTGGAAGAGACCTTCAAGATCATCTAGTCCAACCTTCAATCCAACGCTGCAAGCTCACCCCTAACCCATGTCCCTCAGCACCAGGTCCACACTCCAGTTAAATGCTTCCAGAGATGATGACTCCACCACTGCCCTGGGCAGGCCATTCCAATGTTGGATAACCCTTCCAGTGAAGAAATGTTTCCTAATTTCCAGCCTAAACCTTCCTCGGCACAGCTTTCATCCATTCCCTCTGGTCCTGTCACACGTCACCAGGGAGAAGAGGGAGATGTAGAAATAGCCCTTCCTAGGCCTGTGCTCTGCATGTCAGGTTTTGTCTCCAAACAGTAGGAAATCTAAGATGGAATGATCTTCATCAGCAGATCCTTTAGATAATTCTTTTTAATTATTTACGCTGAAAATATTCCAAATGCAAAAAGAAGCTAAAACTTCTGTAGATTATGCAGATTGAAAGAGACTTTGGGGACATCCATTAATCTTTGCACGCTGAATAGTTTGGTTTGCTGCTTCAATTATCTGGAGTTTGATCACTGTGTAATCATAATTTGTTCATAAAACTACCCAGGCCTGTCAGCACACTGCCTGAAATTAAGCTGCTTCTGCTTGTGCAGAGCTTATGAAAAATTGAATGGCAGTTCATTTTCACAAAACATGACAAACATAAAAGAAATTATGAATTAATTTTAAACCCTGCTTAGCAGAGTCTTATCAATTTGATGGAACCCTTTGTCTTGCAGAAGTCTGATATCAAAACTGATACGCATAATTAGTATCAAGCACCTCAAAATGTCTGTGACTGACAGGTTAGATCATTTGGTGTCCTCCCCCAACCTCCCCATGAATTGCAGTTTGAAATATAACAATTTTAGTTAGAGAAGCTGAGTAATGCAACTTTCATACCTTTGCATCAAATTAAACACATGGAAATGGAATTGCTGTTGCAGATGAAGCAAAGACTGGCACGACCTGTGAAATCAAAGATAAATAAAATCACATTTGCTGCTGTGGAGTCTCTTTAGATCTGAAATTACAGTGTTCTGGGCTGGGAGAATACCTCTGATTTGAATGTGAACATAGTATGCTCACACTGAACACAAATAATTAACCCACCTGGCACAAACCATCAAGAGCCTCAAATAGGTTACTAGACACATCCCATAAGCACTTTGGAGGGCGTATGCATTTAAACAATATTTCTTTTATTCAAAAAGTGCCTGGATGCAAAAGGTGCCTGATATCAGAAGAGTTTTCAAGTAGAATATACTTTATACAGTTAGTCTTCAAATAGTTGTGGGGTTTTTTTTCCAGAAATATACTGAGGTAGAGGTGTCACTAGTGTGAAAATAGGATTTGAGTATCAAGATTTAGTTAAAAGGTATTAATAGATATTGTTTGTCTCACAGAGAAAGAGGAGAGGAGGTAGAATAATAAATATGTTAGATGTTATTCTACTTTTCTCTCAATGAAGCCTTGTAATTAATTGCACTTATTTCCTCAAGGTAATTCTTGAACTGTAATGATGTAATAGGAGAATAACTTGGCCTACAGCATCATAGAATAAGTTTAAAATCTTTCAATGTCTCCTATCCCTATATGTTTCTAGTAACATCTAGAGATAATGGTAGGCATTCAGAAGATATTGCTTAAAGTTCTGGTCATGGAAGATCTATTAAAGAAGTTTAGCTGAATTTGGAATGTAAAAGCTTCTGTAGATCCAAGTTTAGCTTAAATCTAGCCATGCAGCAAGCTATGCTTGAGGTTTGGATGTGGATTCTTGCCTGGTATTGCTCTGATAATCGCAATGATGCTGAACTTTTGGTCTTCGATATGTTATGAATTTTTCAATAAAGTCAGTCCAATTCCTTGTTGATATTTTCGGGTCTTTCAGTAGGGTTCAGCTATGCCTTATGTTGTTCGCTCCTACTGGCAGGTTTCCCACTGGAATTACTGGGATAATTTGCTGAGGAAGGAGGATAAATTTAGGCCTATTTCATGTATTTTTTTTTTTTTTTTAATGTTCAAAGAGAGGGAGAAAAAAATGAAATTGCCCTCAAGTATCTGAAAGGAGAAATAAGGTAATCTCTTTCTTTCCTTTTTTTTTT
>JANVCC010000030.1:2483246-2609441 GCA_025345505.1 Todiramphus chloris collaris | reverse complement strand
TTTTTTTTTTTTTTTTTTTTTTTTTTTTTTTTTTTTTTTTGCTGCTTCTTTCCTTTTAGTTTCTCTGTTCTTGGGCCTGAGAGTGTCTCAGATCAGCTTCTGTTCAGATTGCACTGGTCTAAATGGTTATAGTTTATACACCTGCAATGAGAGTCAGGACTTTGAACAGACAATATAATAGTTATGGTCATGCTGTAGATTGTGTTCAGGAGTTGTTCTACTATCCAGAGCTTTTCATAAACTTTTCTGTGACTTTCATAATGTACTTCTGTGTGTACTTTGGATATTCCAGTTCTACCTACTGTGGTCTTTGCCTTCTTGCCAGGGCAATAAGGTGCCTTTAAGTGAATTGTCTTCATTCCTGGTTGAACTTTATCTTCATTGTAGGTACTTCATTCCTGTTTTGTCCATTCTGGGGTCTATCTAGGTTTCCTTCTGCTCTTAAAGTGGAGATACTGTAAACTGGAGGAGCACAACCTATTTCAAGAAACCTGGATTCTCTCAGCAGTAGCTGTGCTCTCCCTGGAGGAACCTCAGCTTAACTCTAAACTTAGTTGTCACTGCTAGTCTTCATTTCTCATCATTTCTAGAATTACAGTATAGTAAAAGTAATTTCTGAAATATTACAGATGAAGACAGAGCTTTTTCTTTTTGTATTATATAGATGAGAGAGCTTTGCTATGTCTTAAGAAACATGCTAGTGTCAGGGGAAAAATGTTTTTACTTACCTTACATCTCAAATTCAATAGCTACTAAAAGTGTTTACTCGTTATGTAGCTACCAGCATAAAAAGCCTATCAAATATGTAGCATTGGTAATGACTATGCTGCCTCTTTTTAAAAATGAAATGCCAAAAAATGCAGCTAATGAGGCACAACTAGGAAAATCAGTGTAAAGTACAAGTTCAGTCCGTGTGCTCAGTGTCAAAAACTGAGTCACTCCTTCGTCATCTCAGGCCTTTGGTTTCAGGTGTCATCTCGGGATGGGACCTGCATGTGCTATTGTACTCAGAATCTTTGTAAATTTGCTACTGTGCATTTATAGGATTTTTATTTGCCTTTATGTGTTTAAAAACCACTAGGATCATAAGATAGCACAAACGTTTTATATCTCTTGGGCACAGGAATAAAGAAGTTGAAGCTTTCACACATATCATTATGAAATATCTGTTACATTCTCAAGAACATTATGAAAGCTTCATACCTGCTTACACAACTTCACCCATCTGAACTCGGCGGGGATGCTTCCTTTTTTGGCAGGAGAATATTGGATTTGACTACATTTGTGTGTTTCCCTGACTGTCTAGAAATGCTCTGCTAAAGCTGGTTTGTTTTTCCTGCCTCTCAGCAGTAAATTGCATGCTCCAGAGTAGTGGTGGACACTCTAAAATGGTCAGTCTGATGTTTATTATCATTTTGTATCATCTTGAGTGGCATGTGATTAAAGGGATGATTTTGAAGTTTCACACTACAGCTTTGTTAATGTACTTGGCAATTTTCAAGTGGTGCTAGTGGAGGAATCGTGGAGTGGCTTTTTATACCTCTCATGCAGTAAGCCTCTAATGAATAGGCCTTTCCCATCTACCTGGTGCTATATTTTTATATAGGGAAAATAGCGATTCTCATGCAAGTCCAGCTCTGAAAACTGTAAGTCTTCAGTGCAACCTTGAGTTTCTTTTCTGCCTTTTGACCCTCTTGGACATTAGCCAGATGTTGTGATAAACTAAGCTTTCCCTCAGATTATTTACTTTCATTTCCGAGTCTTATGCCTGTTACCCTGGGTGCTTAAGTTACGCTCTTGGAAACGTCTGCCAGTCTTGGCCTCAACAGGAACTTTTTCTTCCAATCTCTAAACAGTCAATTTGTCCTGAAAATGGAGCTTCTGTACGAAACACAGGGAGTGGAAGAGGGCAGGACAACTGCACAGAGCAAGAGACTTGAAGCACCTGGCAAATATTTTTCTGTGCTGTTCTGCCCCCAGCAATATAATGGGCTCCCTTCTCCCACCATCTGGAAGACAGCATTTTTGCCAGCAGAGGAACTTACTCTGCAATCCCTATCCTGCCTGCCTCCTGTTCTTGTCTCCCCAAAGAGTGTTTTCTCCCTTTCTGACTTCACAGGCTGATCCAGAATCCCATGTGAGAAAGTAAATGGAGGTGGGAGTATTGTGGGATGGATGTTTCTTGATTTTTGTCAAAAAATAGCATGGAAAGAAATGACATTCTGCTCAAGCTTTTTCCAGCTTTGAGAGCATGAAATGTGCTGACCTGTGGAAAATTATGGTCGATATTGGCTTTGAAATGAAGCTGTTCTTTTTGTTACTCCAAATCATATTTGATCGGCTTCCAAATGATTTGGTAGAATTTCACAGATACAGCTGAAACAGAATGTGGTACAATAGCTTGGGGGTTATTTTGTGTTGTTCTCCTATTACCCCCTACCCAGAATTTATCTGCAATGGAAATGGTTCTGTTTGAATCCAGGCTTGCTGACGTGTCAAAGATATGAGTCTTCTCTGTAACGCGGGCATTAGTGATCTGCATTAATGCATCTTTCAGTCGACTGATCTATTGTTGCTGGGGATAAGAAATGTGCCTTGATTCCTAGTTCGAACAGTTGATTAGAGCCATTAGTCCTGCAGCATTAATTTTGAGACTTTTCATGTTGCACATAGTAGACGTTTTAATATTTAAATTTTAATTTTAAATATAATTAAAGATATAGAAGTAAATTATTGTTTCTAGTTGTTTATGATGGAGTATTTTAAACATACTTAAATGTTTTATATTCTCTCCCTCTTCATGTAACTGGGAGATTCTCATTAATGTTTCCTGACAGCAGTCATGCAAGGATGTTTAAATGCATACCCCCAGGTGAGGTGTGATGTAGGTGCAGTGTTGCAGGATCTGTTTGTGACTGCTGGAGAACTCTTCTGCTGATTACACAACTGGAAAATGGAAAGGCCATAGTGTAGCCTGCAGCCTCTTTGAAATGAGTGGTCACAGCTACTTTTTACAACCCAAGCTGGTGAAGTGAATGTCAGGAAGAGGGTGGAGAGCATGAAAGATTGTAGTGATGATGTTGGGAATGGTAACATCAGGATTAATGTGACAGCAACCCTGTTAGAAGTTAAGTCAAGAGCAAGCCCCCCTGCTATTATGAAGGCCAGTTAGGGTATGAAAGATATGATACATTGTAGCAAACTGAGGGGAAAAAAAGCAGTTCTTTAATGGCAATTAATTAATGTTTCACATAATAATAACACATGCATCCTTAATGATCATGAAAATGGTTTCCTTTGCTTGTTCTTGATTTTGAACACCAGTTCTCACCTAATGTTCATATATAGGACTCAGTGTATGTGGTAATCAGCAACTTCGGAGATTCACAAACTTGATGTTAATAATATCTTAAAGTCAAACTGTCTTTTCTTAAAAATAAAAAAAAAAGTAAAAACCCAAAAAAAGTATTTACTCCAGAGCAAATCTTGATTGAAGCATTGTGATTCAGACTTACCATTTTATTTATAACTAATGGAATTTTTTTTTTAATGGAAGGACAACTTCTACTGTTAAGGGCAAGAAAGATTCAAAGATTCAAACTGCAAATACAATACCATTTAAAACAGTTAATCGCATATTGATTCTGGGAATTTTTGTTTCTAATCTTCATTCTTATATTGCTCCAAATCTGCCAGTTCTTGGGGAAGATTATTCATTTTCAGAGTAGTAATGAAGAATTAAATCGTTTGTGCTTGATCACCTGCCAAAGAAATGCTGCGCAAGTCACTTACTATCTTCTTATTTGTAATAGTTCCGCTTGATAGAGAGGATACAGGTGGACCTCTGAGAGGGGACTGGAAATTAGATAAAGGAATAAGAGGAACAGATGCTGAAATTGTCAAGCCTGAACTGGCTAAATCTTGAAAGTGTAATACTGAAATGCCAAAGGCAGCACAATCTGCCAGAGATGTTGCTGGCTTAGGTGGCCATTTGTCTTGCACAGAAAGAAAACAAAGGTGAACTGAAGGCAGTTTGAGTTAACTTACTATTGTGTAGTTTGAGGCAGTTCAAGTGAGTATCCATGTCACAACACCTTGAAGTTCTTTTTCATCAGTTCTCAACCTAGTTTTTATAAGTGAAGTTTTCCTGTGCATGTTATTCTGGCTTGATGCACTATTTTTAACCTTCCATGCTGTACTAACTTCTACATGAAACCGAGTCACGTTTGAGTAGTTTGTGGGATGCAAGGCATAAGCTCCTCAGCCCTTTGTTACTGCTGAGACCAGTTTTACAATCACCATCATGAAAAACAAATAGACAACATTCTTTTGTACTTGCCTCCTACGAGTTGCTCAACACCTCATTTAAACTACGTGTCATGTCTCCTGGTTCATCTCTTCTTAGGGAATCAGAAAGAAAAACTATTGCAGACTCAGCAAGAGCCCATCTGGCTGTGCTGATGCAGGAGGGGCACTGCTCACCTGGTCCCACCAGACAGGCCAGCCCGCCTCCTGCAAAACACCACACACTGCTCATCTCTCTGCATGGAATGGCACTCTTCAACTGGAGTTGGATAATCAGAAATAGAAAGGGATCGAATCAATTCTTTCTCCTGCTGTTGAAGGGTATTAGCCATCCATTTACTGAGAGGTTTTAGTTTGCAGAAACATGAAATTATGTTTGACCCAAGTGGTTGTTGAATGCAAACTGATGACAAGTATCTGTGCCTATCTAGCTGCAATTTTAAAGAGTCTTCTCAGAGGAAAAAAAAAAACCCTTCAATTAAATTATTTGATGTCTATAGATTGATTTGCTTGATATAAGAAATTTTCATGCATATTCTAAAATTTACAGAGCAATTAAGATTTTCTTTTTTCTCTGCCTCTTGAGTTCAGATTGAGACAGGAAATAGAAAGTGTGTGCTTTAAAATATTAACGTAGTGGCTGCTACATGTCCTTCTGAAAATTAAGTGAAATTGGTAAAACAACTTAAAAGGCTTTTAAAGAAGAGTGAAGTTTATTTATTTGAATCTATCGTAACCTGTTGTTACTACCATAATTTATGAGGTAAAGGACAAATTTTCATCAAAACATATTAATATACTGAAGTTTCCTCAGGATTTGGACCTCCATGTTAAGAGCAAACTGTGTGTTGAGGAATGGTGCACAGTGAGCCCATTTGTTATTTTTCTGGGAAATCCAGTCATTAGTGTTTCTGGCTGCTGCTGGAATGGACAGGTTATAAAAACCTGATCTGATCCCATAGCCTGAGCCATCCAATATGGTATATGCAAGGATGTTACAATTTTTTGGTCTTTTAGCTTGAGTAAAAGTTCTAATTATAAATCAGAGAAGATACAAATATTGCTAAAATAAGTTTCTGTATTCCAGTCAGTGGCAAAAATGATCACCAAGGACTTTGATTAAGAGAGTCAGAGCTGTGCTAATGGTAGTTTGCTCCAGTGTGGTAAAGCCTTTTATTAAAATTCCAATTAAAAATCACCAAGAGGAAGGCTGCTGTTTGTGCTACATGTCCTGGAAGCCACAGGCATCTGTGTCCATTAGTAAGAGTTTTTTTGCTTGTTGATTATATTCACATTTTGTAGCACTAATGTCTAGAATGATATAGAAGCAGCATTAGGGCTTGGGGGCCCCTGGATAAATTGCTGGTTTCTGTAATGGTGTTTGGACTGTGTATACACAAGAAAGGGTGAATGTATTTAACAGGAATTTGTGTCCTTTCATATGTGAAAGGATTAAAATAACAATAAATTCTGTATCTTGGTGTGCACTTACGTGTATTTGAATTGTTTGTAAAGGATATTCTCACTTTGCATCACCCTATAAACATTTATGAAGCCAGGCTGTAATTTCTTGAGATTCTTACAAAGTTAATATTTGAAGAAGTTGTGTTTGAAGTATTGTAATGGAGAAGCAATATGACTGTAATTTTTAAAAGATGTAAATATTGTATAAGGTTTGTAGCCAGTGGATGCCGTTAACAAATGCATGTCCATGGATGGCTGGAGACAAGTGTATGAGAGGCTAGTCGGAGGAAGAACTCAGATCCTAAGAAGTACTATCAAACATTTATTTCTAATGTAGTGTCCTTGAACCCAAAGGGGTTAGGAGAACGATTGCAGCCTTTTAGGACTTGCTCATCAGATTACTTTTATTAATAATAAGGAATATTAAACTTGTAGCTCATCTTGTATTTTCATTAAATATAAACCACGTCATACAAGAACTCAGATTTTGTTTACTAGCACCACTCAGGAAGATGCATCTAGCTTCATATCAGGAGTATAATAGCCTCTTGTTCATTTGTTTTCACAAAGACCCACTTGTCTGTAGTAGTCCTGCATGGCCCCATATTTGCTGATCCCAAGACTGGATGGTACTGCAAATAAAACTATTTTTCCAAAAGGAACCACTGACATTTTGGTGACTACCTACCTCCCAATATCCAGCATGGGGTGGGTGCTGTTGAGTCCCCTTGTAAGGAGCGTGCGATCGGGCAGAATCTTCAGGTGATGTCACCCAAGCTTTTGCACGGGTCATGGGGCTCTGGATCTTTGACTGTGCCACTTTTTGGTGATCCCCTTGGTGATATGTGCTGTGAAGACAAAAAGCTGTGCTCTCCAGGCAGTTGTGCTCGCTGGGCACGCTGCCGTGCATGCTGTGCGCGTCACCTCCTTGAGGACAGAACCACTCCGCTTCCAGCAGCCAAGAGGGGCCTGCAGCTGAGGAAGGCTGCTGCATGGACACTGGTGATGTGATTTCTAATCTTTGCTGTGACTAAGTGCACAAATCCCTCGATGGCTTTAATGAAGTTTACAGCAGTTACTTAACATTATACACAGTGCCTGGTGTAGGTGGCAACGGTAAGATTTGCTGAATTCACAGGTTTATGAAATGTAGCACTAAAACAGCTTAAGGCTTCATCAGTTCTAGTTCTGCCATTAAGCATTGCTACAATCTGCAAAATGAATATGGATTACATCTGAGAAGGTTATGCTGATTAGTTGAAGTTATTTCATGGCTCACATTGCGTAAATTAATTATTTTTAACTCTCATTTCAATGGGACGAACAATTGGAAGCAGCTCTAAAATCAGAGCATCATAAAAAGATACTGCTAGCCTCTAAAGGTGGCACTATATGATGATCGCGATAATAAAAGGTGTATGACATGTTATTCTAAGTATCTTTTTGTTGAAAATCCTCAGAGCAAATCTAATATATGACTTTCAGGTTTTAGCTTATATGTATTTGATGTACTACTGTAAAAGGTAGTTATTCATATAGGGCAAGAATTTGGATTTCATAACTCAGAATTTTTGGAAATTAAATTTTGTCTCTCTAGCTTTGAAATTTGATCTGCTAGAATGATAGATTCAGAACCAATTAATTATTTCAAGGGTTGTCATTTTCTATGTTTCAGTATAGGTGATCTGCTCAGTTGAGCTAGTCTCTATCTGCATGATTACAATTACTGTGCATGCCTTTGCTTTTGAGATATTTATATACTCTACTTTTTCCACAGTGTCATGTGGAAGCCCCAGGTTAACTTTGTTTTTTACACAGAGCAGCTATTCTTCCTTTTGCTTAATGCTAAGCTCGTGTATATTCATTAGAGGTATTTTAGACTTTTCAGCCATCTCTTACGCAGTTTCTCAGGAAAAAAAATCCCCTCTATCCCCCTCAGGAAGCCCCTTAATCACTGAAATTGCTAAGAATGTTGTTAAAGAAAGGAAAATAATTATCATTCTATGTATATATTGAACTTTTGGAGCCACACTGTGACTGCGTGCAACATCTATAGATTACAAAATTACAGTATGAAGCTATGATGCTGAAATGAATTTGAATGTAGGAATGGAGCAAATAGAATTAGGTTAAATTGAAAACCCTAGTTCTTCTGGTTTATGCCCCATGATTTCACTCATCGTAACACCAAGAGACCTAAACACACATCAAGAACACGCTGTTATAAAGAGCTTAAGTTCTAAGAGAGCAAGTGTGCCAAGATGCATTTGAATATTGTTGAAGATGTGATTGTAGCATATTTATTCATACCTCTACATTATTTATGAGTGACGACAGTAACAATGGAACAGCTGAAATTTAATGTAAGATTGCAGAAGAACACTGAAACTTAAGATGAATTAGTTGGCCAATTTCTGCTACCATCATCATTGCTGAATTGCTACCTATAGGAGTTCTATTTAAGCTAAGTTGAGGTATGTCACCCTTAACCCACATGGCCTTGTAGATTCACAGAAAGAAGAGATTTCAGGTGAAATTTGAAATATTCATCAGACAAAATTTTATTTGTATAAGAGATTATCCAGAGATAGATGTAAAAATGAGGATACAACCCTGAGGAGCTGCACAGAGAAGACTCTGTCGAGCCACTGAAGGAGGGGATCAGGCTGGCAGGAGGAGAACCATCGCAGAACAGATTAAAAGAAGCTAAGGAGTTCCATGAAGTCATTATTATATTTTATAGCTTCATTGTTGTTTAATCAGTGTAGCAGCTACTGTGAAAACACATAGGTAAGCCATAACACTGCTAACTGGGGGTTTAGCAAGTAAAGCTGTGTAATCCTCTGAGGACTTCTGTACTACACTGCTGCTTGCTGAGCCTCTTACAGTTTCGTACGTCTTTTTGTAGATAAAGATACGTAAGAACTGGTGAGCTCAGAGAGAGCTCGTAAATCGAGTTTGAACCTTTGGCAAGCTGTCCCACCCAGAGCTGTACTGTAACTTTAAAGCTTGAACGCTTGGTATGAATTATTTCATAGGCATAGTTTAAAGAATTTATTGGATTGAACCTTTCAGAAACAGTCTAATGCAAGAAGGCTTTAGCTATGTAAAACAATGTGATAGTCCCATGTAAACTTCTATTTTACTTAATTTTTTTCTTTATCTTGGGTTTTTGACATATTTCACCCTGGCATAAACCATTGTTTTAAGGGCAGTAACTGACAGTTATGTCTTTTCTGTGCTAATGTTTGTGAGGATGAGTGTCTGTTAGGTTAACAGACTTAACCTGTGTAGTCTGACACAGAAATGTTTATCTCTGTAAAAGTACACCTGGTATGAATATTTTTTTTCTCCTTCTCCCCCCCTCCACAAAAAAAGAACAGAAATCTATCCATTTTTCTTTTAGATTTGGTAAATGGCTTGCTTGGATTGAGTTTCAAATTAAGCTTGTTTTTATATTGGGATACTTAATTTGCAGGGAGATTATTTCTAGTAATGCATTTCAGATAAACAGGAAACAGCAAAGCAGAGACAAATCCATCACTAATTCTGGCATTATCAATCACTTTTTAAGCTAATGCACAAGATCTCCAAAGACAAACATTAACTCTGTTCAATGGTTGCTGTATATCGACTGTTGATAGAGAAGTATTTTAATGATTTTTGGACGTGTCATGCTCCACTTGGAATTCTCTACCATTTCCATGGATAAAAACAGAGGCAAAACTGTCACTTGCATGAATGGAAGCTGTAATTATAAATGTACTCATGGCCTGTGCTGAAGTCAAGAATATTTGCCAATGTAGAAATATAAATAAGAAACATAAGCATTTACTCTTTAGCATGGAAATTACATTTTGGACCATTAGAGATGCATTTTTTTAATATTTTTATAACAGTATTATGAGGCTGAATTTTTAATATTTACTATGTTGTCATTAAATTGTTGATCATATAAATAAGCCTGGCAAGAGCAGTGTATCCGTTTATCAAACATGAGAAACAAGTGTGAGAGTTGGCTTTGCAAAGTTAAGATTTGAAGAATAATGAAAATTGGCACCAACAGAGAGGAGCCTGCGTCTCCTTAGGGCTGTATTCTCAATCATTTTTTTTAATATATTTTTTTTATTATTATTTTTATCTTTGGATAAACTCATATAGTTTAGGAAAGATACTTTTGTCATCAAAACACAAAGTAACTTTTGAGCTAATCAAAAGTTATAGTTTGCTTTCCACTGGAAATTAAAATATCTAAAAAAAGATTCCATGGTTTGTTGTGAAATGAAATTTTCTAAACTTTACCTAGTTAATTTAGTTTATTTTGAAATTAAATTGGTCCTAAAAGCCAGCAACTGTTTCTTTGTGACCTTCTTAGCACTTGTGTCCCCTACCTATGGGACTGGACACCATGAAAGACATGGCCAAGGTAGAAATCCTCTTGTCAGGAATGAGCAGCCAGCTGAATGGTTCTCAGCTTTCCATTTCCGTGGTAATAAGTTTGGAGACTTGCAACCCACTAAATACTTGGCCTTCAGAATTGGAACTTGAGTGCTTCCATGTAAATTAGGGTATGTTCCAGATAGAGATGGTCTGACTATAAAAATATCCTAATGTGCAATAATAAAAGCACCAAACAAAATTTTAAGTTGGCAAGGCAGCACTTAAATTCTATTGAGTTTATATTCACTTGGGTAGGAAATACAGCCACCAAAATACATAGGCAGTTGGATGACTGTAGAAGATGCTGAGATGCTCTGAGATGTCTTAATTTGCAGCCCAAATGAACAGCTGTACCATGATGCTTTTCCAAATGAAGGTATGGAGGTATATTAGCCACTTGTTTTGCTGGCATTATCCAAGCAATTTACTAGACTGGAGTAGCCCTCTAGCTAGCCCAGAGGCTTCTGAAATACCTTGGGGCCATATAGATTTGACAACAGCATCTCTTAGTTGCTGGAGCAGTAGGAGTGCCTGATGGTTCTGGTCGTTATCCAGAAAGATTCTATGAACTAAGGTATTTCCCAAAGGCTTTTGCAATCCAAGTTATATGTTTTCCCTCTCAAACCCCTCATTAATGTCCTTCCATTAAAGAATACAGAGATCATTCCATATAAATTTAATAAATACTACCAAGATGAGGCACTTGTCCAATGAAAAACAAAATTTCTTCAGTTAAAATAGTGACACTATTTGAATGTTCATTTTTATTTTTAGTATTGATTCATATTATTCTGCTTTGCAAGCATTGAGTTTGTCATCTGTGCAGTCGTATCAGATGCATTTAGCAGGCTCCTTTTTAAAATTTACCTGCTTTGATTTCTGTGATGTTCATGCTGTAAATTAACTACAATGAAATTGGTTAAGTGAGTAACATGTAGGATCTATTTTATAGCCAGATGGTGTACTTTGTATTCTGCATACTAAAGTTGGCACTGTGGGTAAGTTATTGTAATAAGAGCCAATAACTAAAAAAGCTATTTTTTTGCCTCAATTAAACACTGTAAACAAAGGTCATGTACAAATTTATTGTTTAGCTGTGATTCACATTGTCAGCATAGGGATTAATAATCTTCAGTTCTTATAATGCTGCTAAAACCAATTTTAATGAAAAATTATGTATAAGCATTCTTTAACACAAAAATAAACACTGTTTACTCTCCTATGGTAACTACAATTAGTTTCCACTCCTGTGTTCAATACAGGCTTCTCCATTTAATTTTTTTCTTACAACAGTCAATGTTGTTTAAAATTGCTTCAAATACAGAGTGCAGAATTTGTTCACTTTTTTGCTGAGATTGTCTTACACAGTGAAAATTACAGTAGTAGTTTAACATGTGTTTATTAACTATACATTTATCTCTGGTGCCTAGACTCTTTGGATTAATAAATAAATAAACAGAAGAGATTCGGGATCATTTTACTTAGGGTCAAGGAACTGAATTATGAAGCTACAAAGTACTGCCTGAATCCTATTTGCAGTTCTTTACAAACTTTTCTCCTGTGAAGTTGTTGCTAAGAAACACCATCAAGCTGCTCCAGAGCAGCTTCTCCTTTACGTGCAAAACGTAGAAGAAAATACTGGGTTTAACCAACTTTTTTAATGGATATCAATGTGCTTACAGGTTGTTGGGTTTTGGTTTTGATTTTTAAAGAATTGACAGAGAAGTACTGGGTGTTTTACAGATGAAGAAATTACAGCCCTGTGAAAACACAGGGGTCGTATTTTTACTAATGCTTAAAAAGCAGATTTTGTGACTCAGATTGTTGGTACAATTTCTCAGAACTAGAGTTACGTTTCCAGTCTCCCAAATCCATTCTAATTGCTTTGATGCATGTACTGGAAGAATAATTGATTGACACTAAGATCACTAAGCAAAGAGTGAGCCAACAGAATCAGATTAATGAAAGCATATGGTAATTACAACTGTGAAAAAACAACTTGGAATTTATAATGTTGCCTTCAGGCAAATCATCAGATGTGTTATCAGTGAACAATTAGAGTTGATAAAAGTTGTCTTGTATGTATAGGATTACCATGCATAGTTACAGATGCGCTTTAAATGAAAGATTCATTGGAAGTTTCCTGCCCAAAATATGCGTGACATGTAAACACATTGTTTATGATAACAAATGAAATCAAATCAATTCCTGCAGAACGCTTTGTGGCAGAAGATCAAAGTTGTATGTATGCTTTTCATTTATATTCTATTGAAGACTAATTTCACACCCTTTATTGCATTATATTAATTGGTTTCCCTAATATGTGTGTTATTAATGAATATTTTTGTAACGGCTGTCAAAATACTGGTATATTAATAATGGAAGTAAAAAATTAACTTTATGGCTATGAAAGCCTCTACGTTTTTCAAAAGCAGAAAGAAAATCATGAGAGAAAAAAATAGAAGTAGAAAATACCTACCACATAAAACTTAAAATTGGGTTCTGAAGGCAGGTAGTTCTGAAGAGCCAGCGTTCTGGGAATTGTGTATCTTTCTCTCTCCAACATCCCCAGTCCTCCAGCATAGAGTAGAGGTCCCAAACCTGTTTAAATGTACACTGGAAGATTTACAGGAATGTATCTCAGCCAGCTTTGGCAAGGAACAGTGACACAGACAATCAAGGGAGAAAGGAGGAAATACAGATGAATACATTGTTGCCATTTTTATTGAGAAAAACTGCAGTTTATACATTTTCTTTTGAAATTTCTGTTATTGCAAAACAAAATTAACTTCTTTTGTGTATCCCTGTGGAAATATATAGTATTGTCTGGGTACCCATGAGAAATTGTAGTATTGGGTTCTTCTTTGTTTAGTAACAATTTGCATATGTGTATAGACTCTAGTGTTGAGCAAGATACTGTAACCACCTGTGGTGGGTTGACCCCGGCACGGCACCAGGTGCCCACCAAGCCCTTCTATCACTCCCCCCTGACCCCCTTCAGCACGGCACGCAGGGAGAGAATAAGACGCAAAGCAAAGGGCTGTGGGTTATGATAGGTAAGATGTTACTCTCTACTTCCCGTCCACAGGCGATGTCGGGCCAAGTCCAGGAAGCAGGGCTCCAGGAACACGTAGCAGCCACTTGGAGGACAAAGCCGAATGCCCCCCCATCCTCCTCCTGCCCTCTCCCTTTATAGTTGAGTTGACGTCATGTGGTATGGAATATCCCATTGGTCAGCTCAGGTTGACTGTATCCTCTCCCCCATCTTGCCCCCCCATCCTCTGGTGCCGTGTGAGCACTGGCAGTGATAACACGGGTGTGTTATCAACACCCTCCAGCTCCCAGTGCTGCAGCATGAGGGCTGGAGGGGGAAAAGCAGCTCAGCCAGACCCACCACACCACCTCATCTGAGAAATCATCTCTTCCTGAGGTGAATAATAAAGGCTTTAATGTTATTACTGTAATGCAACTGGGACTAGAGTTGGGCTGCTGAAGCTTTCAGAAAGAGATGCAGATTATCCTAACCTTACCTTCAGCATCATTTAGGTGCCCATAATCTTAAGGAACAGGATACTCTAACTTCTAAATCTAGCTTAGCCTTTAATTATATACAAAGTTAAAAGAACACAGGATCCAGCATTCACTAGAGCAAAACTAGTATGTCTCAGTTGCTTCTGATTTCTTCTCCTTGAGTGTTAGATTCTACCAGCACCGCATTATTATGCTTGAACCTTCCTGCACCAGGGTGTGGATACACCCTGGCATTACGACGTAGTAGTCAGCGTCTCATCACAGGAACTATCTTGTAGCAGTTAGTGAGGTTCTTTTTGTCCTGGAATGATCAAATAGAAAGATGCAAAATTCAAGGATCCCTGAACAGGATCACTGATACAGGTACAGTTCCTTTATGACATCTCTTTAATGTTCAAATGCAAGTGAGCAGTCAAGGAATAAAACAGGGAAGAGAAAGTTTAAAGAGAATTTAAAAGCCCTGTGAAACGCTTGCTCCTCTTGTAACTCATCACAGGCACAGTTTTGTTTTTCTGTTAAGTGCATGAACAAATTCTGGTAGTGCAGCTCCTTATTTAGAAGAAGCAATCATGTTCTGGCACAGGGATCAACAGCATGAAAATAATAATAGATTTTAGTTGACAGCTATACAGTTGAGGGCTGGACATTGCTGTGCTCAAAATGTATATTTATTTTTAAGGAAAAGATCTCAGCAAGGTAAATACCCCAGGTCCTTCATTTTCATGCTTCCATCTTATCTCCCTGATGCAAATTTCATTCTTCTTCTGTTCGCAAAAAAAATATTCTTCAAGACATTTGACAACACTTTTTTATTTCACCTGTGGTACTTTTCCACAAACTGAAAGGAAAATTTCTGCTTCTATAGAAATTAAAATTTTCCTTTTAATGAAAACTTCGTGTCTTTCAAGATCCTATGATAGAAGTGGTGATAATACAGTTGTTTATTAGCATTTATTGATTAATCCTCACTTTTAACCATAGTTACAGCAATATTCACCTCTTCAAAATAATGTCATTATGATTTAAATGGAGAATTAGTAAACAACTCACAGCTGTTGTGCAAAATGTTTTTCTAGTAATACATTCATGAATATTTCATACAATAACACATTAATTTGATTTTTTTTTTTCAGGGAAACAACTAAATGATATTTTATGAATTGATGTTTGGCAAATAATGCAGTTTGTTTCTCATGGCTGGTGTCAGTGATGTATGAATCTCCCTATGTGCACTTTCTCACTAAACATTGCAAAAAAGCTGCTTTGCAGAATCTTTAAATACCATCAAAGCAAATGTTTTTTCATGTGTGTGCTACATATGAAGGGCCTAAAGAATCAAGGGCGCTTAGTGAGTGTAGAGTGGACCTCAAGAGGTTCAGTCCTTTTCCCAAACACAGCAAAAGTTCTTAGACTTTTCCCGTGCAAATCTAGTCTTGGTTTCAAATCGTGGAGATACCAAGAGCTGGAAGCAGTCTATTTGTATAGACTTGCCATGAAACAGATTTTCTTTCCCAATGTGTAAACTTTAAAGATATAAGTTGAAGTTAGCTTGGTTTTGCAGAGGTTGGACCAGATGATTTCCAGGAGAACACACAAATCAAAATAATTCTATCATTTTGTGTATTGAAATTTCAACCTCTCCAATTTAAGCCCACTGTTACTTGCTTTGTGTACAGATGAGATATAGGGAATATTTTATTTGCTTCTTCTTTGCAGCCACCTCTTACATATATAAATGTCACTGTTCTGGTTTGTCTTGGTCTCATACTGTTTTAATGATGAAGAGCTTCCTGAATTTTGTTGGTTTAGTTGGTGTTTTCCAGGCTTGTGGTTTAACTAACCCGCACCTTTTCTGGAGTACTCGAAGCTGTGTTATGCAGACTTTATTGTGTTTCCACTAATTAACAGGATGGAGAGCTTAGCTGTTTTCAGTACAAAAAACTATGAGTGTAACCCCTTATGATACCTGTTTTGTCTGATACAGCTGAGGGATGGTCAATTTATGGTCCATTGTAATTTTGAGACTTTGGAATGTTTTTTGTTTTGTTTTGATGTTTTGTTTGTTTGTTTTTTAAAGAATGGATGCACAATCAGCTGTTCAGTATCTTGCATTTATGTAGGTGGTTTTCTTGCTGAAAATGTAAAAATGTATGACTTGTCCTAGAAACGTGTTCTGTTGCTTTCATCTCTGAGACCTATGCTCAATTTCTTGTTTATGAAACTGTGGAGTGTGATCATGTGAAAAGCATTTCTGAAGTCAAAATATGAAACTAATACTTCCTTTCTTACCTACAAAATATGACTGATTTATGAATTGAAATAACCTTGATCCATTTCATCTTTCCAGTGCTCATAGTACTTTCATAATTCTGATTGCTTGAAAATCAATACAGTGGTCTAAAGTTCAATGATTCTTCTGTTGTCCCCTTTCTCAAAAAGGAACAATGGTTAGGTTTACTGAACACTTCACGTTTAGAAACATTGCCTGCCTTCCACAAGTTCTTGGAGGATGTGGATCCAATGAGGTGCTAGACACAGTCTTTTCTCTCAAGTGGCAATTGAAAAAAGTTTACAACCCTAGCCATAAATGAATTATTGATCTCTCAAGAAATTATACAGCTGAGATAAGTTTTATTATATTTTTCCAAGCAAGCTTGACATTAACACCAGCACCTTTAAGATTTCTTCAGTGCTGTATCACCCTTGAGGGGAACAAGACCATTATACTAGTGAACTTCACTTAGGTACAACAAGGTTTTGTGGAGTGGTAAACAAGCAGAAACTATTACTCGGATCAGCGAGGGCTTCTTTGTACTAATTTCACTTAGTGCTACTCCAATGAACTTTTAAAAGGAAGAAAGCTGTTCCTTAAGCATTTTTTGTTTAAGGCTCACTTAACTAGTAGAACTATGAACCCTGTCCTGTAAGAAGTCAGATTTTATTTTTTGTTGTTGTTGTGTTGCTTTGGTTTTATCACAAAAATTTGATAGCATAATTCCACATGCCAAGTATATACACCAGGCTTCACTGATGTTTATAAAATCCTGTAAAGCTTTTCAGTGGAAAAAGTACTTTAGCTATGATAGGCTACCTGAGAGGCCCGAAAAAAGGGGACCAAGGGTAAAGAAGAGTAATATGCCTAAGTTGGAGCATCATTTAAATTTCTCCAGAAGTTTTTGGGCACCACGAGCTCTCAAGTTAGGTAGCCGTGTGGACTGTATGTTCTATACAACATAAGGCAAATCCCTACCCTGCTCCCTGTGCTTATTGATGTGGTTTTGCAGATCCATATGTCAATCAGAAAGTTCTATAATGACTTTTTTTTTTCTTTTATGCTTTACAGCTCCTAATGGCAATTTCTTGTGTGAATTTGTTTAGATTTTTAATGTGATAGTTTTACTATTGAGAACAACCTGTCTGTAAATTCCCCATTTTTTTTTTTTTATGTGTGTGTTATGTGACTTAAGTGTTGGTCTCTTGTTACTCCTTCCAAGACTAAAGAACAGAATTTTATGCATACCATTCAGAAAGGAAAAATGCATTTAGTGATATCTGTTCAGTTCTTTGTAGTGTCTCCTTGTCATGTAAACAATGAAGTGTTCTCATTTTACTATTAACCAAACCATGTAAGTGTCAGCTGATGATTTTGTTGACGCATGATTTGTTTTGTTTAGCCTCTTTAACTGTTTCTGCAGTGTTGTGTGCAGCTATAAGCACAAGGACTTCTATCAGCACTAGAAAGAGTGTATGCCTTTGTCAAGAACTTAAAAAGCTTTGTCTTTTTAATTCAGTGAGGGATGTGTTATAAATTTCGGATTGGAACAAAAAGTTACAAATCAAGATCCTTCGTGCTACTTTTTTTTTTTCAACAATTTATACTATTATTCTCCTCTTTTGTCTTTGTTTTCCTATAGAAGACAGTGAATATAATAAGTGGCTCTTTTTTTTCCCCTGAACTGTTAATTAAAATAAATAACAAATCCAGAGTCGTAACATTCCACGTGTCTACTGAAATGTAGTGTTTCACAAGAAGAAAATCACACTTAATTGTGGTATTTGATAATATTTATGGAAAATCACTGTCAAGATACAGAGAGTTTAACGGGCCTGGGGTTGCTTGCAAATTAAAAATATAAAGTGTAGCAGTTAAACTCTGTTCTGCTTTACTTCAACCCATTAATGTTATCAAAATTCCTGTTCAATTCACTCATATTTGCAACCTTGAAATACTTGCACACGATAATAGTAAGACCATTTAGTAACTATTTAGCCAAGCTATGCATATTATTTCTTTTACTGTCTTCATAATTTATTCTTTCCATCTTCATAATTACTACCCTTGCACTTCTCTTTTTGCCTCACAATTTGCTAGGCTCTTCCTTGTACACATAGAGCTGGAAATAAATGCATTCTTTGCGCTGTAATTATGCTGATGTTCTGTAAATAGGGAATAGTACCTTTTTAATTCATCATGTGCTACTGCATCTTTTCAGCAATCATTTGGAAAGGAAAAATATTCGTATGTAGTTACAGCATATTGTTATAGACAGCTTGGGTTTGCAGTGTTTATCTTCCTTCCCAGTGAGAAAGGTGTCTTGACTAATTTTTCCACATTTGTTTAAAAAAAATGAGGCAGTTACAGTGAATAATTATGAAGTTTAATAGAACAAGAGGATCTCCAGGCTCCATAGATAAATAGTCCTTTTCTTTGGCTTGTTCTTTCTTTTCTTGGCTCTTGTTAATATAAGTAGGGGACGTTCTGCAGCTGTTTTTGGTGTCACAAAGAAAATCTCAACATTGTTATAATGTGTGACCTACCTATGGTAGAAAGGTGATATTTCAGCTATGCTGGCTGGGAAGCTTGAGTTGTGTGAAAGCTATACTTTAAAGATCCAATGCATAATAAAAAAAAAATTAAAAAAATGTTATGAGCAGTTAGCCATTCTGAAATTCAGTCAAATATTAAAAAAAAACAACCAAACAAATACCAAACCCACTATCCTTTTTGCCATATATAACTTAGAGTAAATATGGCCTACACACATGTATTGTTTATAATACCACTGCAATTAAGTTCAAAATATTAGGGTCATCGACACTTAGAGAAAATCAATTGGCTCAGAGAAACCGATCTATCACATATATATCTATTTTGGTTTAAAATATGCTCTTTGACTTGTGTAGTAGTTTTCTGAGACCTGTTGTAGTGTTTTTTTTTGGTGATAGATGGTGTATCAAGTTACAAACTTGGTGGTTTTCCCATGTAACATAGTTTTGACCAATACTTGAGTCAATAATGTAATATTTTAGCTCAGGCACGTTTAATTTATATTAGTAAATTTGTACCAAACCCATTAGGCTTTGAGTATGATTACTTATTTTTAAATTTCATATATAATGCATAAGAATGGCATTGGAAATAAGCTAGAAAATACCCAGTATCATAAGCAAACGTGGTTAAAATAAATGTTTAATTGATTTAAGAGGATAGATATAACTTTACTGAAACACAGACAATGGTTTTCTTGAGGTGTTCTGAAGAGTTATTCTTCTCAAAGGAACTCAAATTAGAAACCATTGCTACTGGCATGACTTATATCAAATTCTGCATGGAGTTATACCAAATTAAATTCAGTGTATTTCTTTCTGTATGCAGACCTCTCTTAGTCACATATACTAGTAAGACTTTGAAGAAAACCAAGTTGGTTACCAACCACATTGAAGACCACAGTAGTAATTTGCTGCTGCTTTGTTGAATCTTAAAGGCCTTTTCACAGAATTTACGATGTGCTCTGCTCAAGCATGAGCTCAAGAACTAACAAGTCAATTGCATATTTAAGAATCAAACACATCATTTAGGATCTACTGAACTTCAGTGTCTCTGCTTTCCTGGTTAATGCTTCACCCAGCATCAGCTGTATCTATATTATGCTATCTTCTTTTTTTTTGTTTGTTTTTCCTCCTTGAGTGAAAGGAGAGCAATAGTTACTTGTAAGATGTGTGATGGATTCAGTGGGGTTGGAATTTTCTTTATTTAAACTACCACAGGCTGAGGTGTGACATTAGGACAGCTTTCAGCTGTAGAGGCTGCTTAGGCTACTAAATGTGAGGGTGTTTGTTTTCTTTCTGAGAGGAGGGCAGCAGGAGATGGAACAGGACTTGGCAGGGAGCTTTCTTTTTTGTAATAGTCTTCCTTTTGTAATAGGAAGATTTTTCATTAGGCGTATTTGCATGATAGATCTTTTGGCCAACTACAAATTGTTTCTGCGTAATGTCTAAAATACCAGTTGATACAATCACTTGAATTTATTACATTACATGATGCATGTCCCACTATAGTCAATTTAAAGCACAAAGCTTTGAAAAATCACCCGGAAGTATTGTGTACACTGGGCTTGCCACCTTTTGAAATGGAGATACTCCTACAGAATAAGGTGTCTATCAGTAAACCTGTCTATTGCATGATGTAAATGTTTTTCTTAACTTGACAGATTTCTGAATTGCTTATTAGTTAAATGGCTTAAGATTGGTGAAACAATTAAAAAATTGACTCTGTGTGAGCTAAGGCTTTGCTTTGACAATTTTTCTAGTTTTCTGAATGAAAATGTATTCATTTATTGAGGATTTATTGTCTCTTGTCTTCACCAAATTCATTCTGTGCCAAAGGACCATTGCAAAAATTGCCAGGTCTCGGTTTTATTTAAATGAACCACAACTTTCTTTTAGGTTCTCATGAAAATGTTATTGGTTCTAAACTATTAAAATGCAAGATTTATTACTGCCTCCCACCTTTTACGAAAAAGAAAATTATAGAGGATTTTATATCTATTTTTGTGATGTGGTGGGATAATCAAAATTTAAAGCTTCAAGGTCAAATGTACTTTCCTGAGTGACTCAATTACTGTTCATTTTGATGGCAGTAGAGGAACAAGGATGCTTGAGCTTTAAGATTGCTGGGGTTTCATTATATAACTAAAGCATATTAACAGGAAGCCATTAAATAAAATTTATGTGTGAATAGCCCAATTGGTAGGCACATGGGCTCCATTGTGTGAGGGATTAAATAAATGTAATACTTTCCCATTATTATTCACTGAATAGATTTTTTTTTTCTTTTATTAAGTTTTGGTTAAAATGTGTGTAGTTATATTGTCAAAGTGGCATATCTGTTTCCTTAAAAGCTATCTATACTGGGGGGGGGAAGTGCTGTAAGGTTTATAATGCTATTAGTTCAATTTTAGCCTTTTTTTTCTTTTGTGCATACCCTTTATATTTGCATTCTGCTGAGCAGCTTGCATGTTTATAATTTTGCTGTTATAAATTGAGTGGCTGTTGGGGCATACAAGTCTTTGGTAAATACTTTCGTAAATCTTTAGATGCTCACTTAGAAATCATGGAAGTATGTCATTTACTATCTAGAGAGATACATAAATAAGAATCCTAGTACCAGTTTAAAAATGTCTCAACACCATGCCAGAGGATCATCACCGGTCTTACATTCCATGTCATGGCCTTTTTCAGAAATTAAGGTTCTAAATCACACTTTTTCACCTTATGTCAATTTACTCTGCCTTTCTCCCATTTACTAGTCTATAATTTATACCTCCATTTCTCATCTCTGTTTCTGGCCCAGAATCTTTGCTGAATATACTTACACAGAATAAATGAAACAATCTCTGAATTGTGCTCCTTTCTTCAATGGGTTGGCAGAAGCATTCTCTGTAGCATTAGCTGGATGACTTTCTTTGGCAAGTTGTTTGCAGCACTTATTAATCTTACTTTGTTGTCACTGTCATTTGAGAATCCTAACATGAATGACTGTATTTTAATTCCCTCAGAGAAGAGCATGGAAAGACATTATAGTGAATGCAGTTTTTAAAATGGTATTGCTAACAAAAATACACTCAAATTTCTAGTAGAAGATTAGGTACCTAACCTCCTGGGCATTGCTGTGTTGCTGTTCCTGGCTTTACACCAGAGTCCAATGCAGGTCCAGATCTAGCAGTCCTGAAAGTTGTTATCAACCTTCTGCCTGACAAGATGTATCCCACTGTTTGACATCTGATAACAATTCGTCGTTAGCATTTTAGTGGAGCTCAAGCTGCAAATGTGAAATAACATTCTGAGAGAGGGCAGTACTGGAGAAAGTACTGTGTTCATTCTCCTTCAGCTCTGGAAATAAGAGCGTAGACATGTAATCCAACATGGCTAAAACCAGTTTAAAAATCTTGAGAAAGGCTTCATACCTATAATCAGATCTGCAGGCTGTTTCTCCATCATTATCTGGTATTTTATTAGTTTCTAATGTTGTACATACCACATCTGAATATATATGTTCTTGGGCCATCTTACATAGATAATAGAATTTAATATGAAGTGATTTCTTTTTGCCTTTACAGAACATTCTAATAGTTGTTTAGAATAATTTCAATAAACAAGCCCTTTTAAAGGATCTGAAAAAATGGCACACATGGTTTTCCTCACATTATATTTCCTCACAGAGCATGGAAGGAATGGAACTGGGGAAACAGAAAACTATCTGAAAGAAAGTGTCTGAAAACCAAACATTCACTCTCTTCAATCTGTTTATCATTTCAGTATTTCACATCCTCTATCTCAAAATACCTAACAGGTTGACTTAAACTCATGTTTATGTCCATTTGACTGGCAGTCACTTGAGAGTATTTGTGAAGGTAAAAATGTGCAGGTTTTTGCTGCATAAGGGCCATAATGTCTTTGGCAAAATATTTACTGCTTGTGGGGAGGCTTTTTTGTTTACTTGGGATGTTTTTTGTTTTGTTTATGTAGTATCAAATCTTCTCCTCAGCAAAATGAGGAAAGGGAGATTGCATAGGTGCGTGTTTCTCTTTAAATGCCTCCATGAAGAGGCAGGAATAAAGCTTTGGGAAGTGAGCTGTCAGTGCTAGCTATCAGTTGATACCAAACAAAGAAATCTTTCTTTTACCGTTTGCAAAACCAGTAATCTTTAAACCAAGTTGGTCCTCCCTTTCCCTCTAACAAGCACAAAGGGAAAAGATGACAAAAATTCCAGACTGGGGGGGAGAGGGAGAGCATTGAGCACATGCTCCGTTAACTCTAACATTTGATTGGTCTTCTAGATATAATATTTTGGCAATATTGTATTGTCTAATGAATGCCAAAACATTTTGGTCTCTTTGTAGTCACTGCTCTTAAAGACAACAGAAGTTCAATCTGATATTCTCCTCACTCTTTTACTGGGCTAAGAAATAAAATCCTGATAGCTTTGATTGCTTCCGATTTCTTTTTATTGCTGTGGCTTCTGTTGGACTATGGTCAGAAGGAAAAGCTCTGATGTGGAAAGGATACCTTCTGAACCAGGGACAGAACCCAAAATATTTTCATTTTCCAGTAAGCCTTAAACTGAAGCCAAGATTCAAGTGAGTATATTTTCATTGCCTTCATGAAAATTAGCACATGCATTCTGCAGGGTTTTTTTCCAAGCCATTTCTTCAGCATTCCTCTGGCACAGAGTTACTGAAGTTAACCTTGATACAACCTGCACTTGGATTCAAGTAAAGGTTTTAAGGTACCCTCTTTCACTGATCATTTCTCCGAGTTACAAAGCTAGTGTGCATAATTTGAGTCAATTAGCAATTTTATAGTTCACAGTTATCTTCATTGTTGACGCTCTGTTACAAATCCTGGGTGAAGCAAATTTTGCATGGTTTTCTATTTATGTCAAAATACAAATATTTTACTGGTGAGACTACAACAGAACTTGGTTCAACTTTGTTGAAAGTGTTTACAGTATCTGCTGGAAAAAACAGAGCAAGCTTTTTTTTTTTTTTTTTTTCCCCTTGTTTTAAAGGATAATTTGTACAACTATATGAATTCCCTTTTTACCTTTACAGACTGCTTGTAAAACAGTCCCTCCCCCCAAACTGCCTGATGAAGTAGTTAATACTGTAATTCTGATTAATTGTGGCAATGTAGGTGTCTATTTAATGGAATAGTTTTCTTCTCAAAGTTGCAATTAGATCTACGTTAAAAAGGAAATCTATTACAGTATCTATTTGAGGAAATACATATAAACCTGTAAAGGATTCATTTTACATTAGCATCCATGCTATATTCCAACATAAGTGCTAGTTTGAATGCTTCAGCTGATTTTAAGTGACCGTGAATAAACTACGGTACAGTGACTTCCACCTTAATCTGTAGTGGTCAAATTAAATTCATTTCTAGTTAAATACTGTATTCTTATCAGATCATTCTTGAGCCTGGAGTACAGAAGGCAGAAAAAAAAAAAACCAGCTGCAGAAATCTGGTTAAGAAATTGTATTTATATGTGGTGATTTGGAAGTAATATCTAAGTTTATGCAGGGATTTAGAGTTCTGTTGAAATTACAAAATGCTTGAGAATTTATACAGTAGCTTTACTGAGCTGGATCCAGTGTTGCCTGAGCATCTAACTGTGCAGCAGTTGGACTTTCATAAGGTACCTAACCAAGTTATGGACCTAACTCCCTATAAAATCAGTTCCCATTTACCTGCCTTTTAAGTATCCCAGTACATTCCTGTTTACATTCGAAAGTATGTCATTGGAGTCCAAATCCTAGAACCCACTTAACAAAACCAAGGAAGGTATCTGTTTGTGCTGGTAAAGGATGCAAAGCAGATTTTTTTTTCCAGGTTGGCTGCGAAAGGCTCCATTACACCAGAGCAAACAGATCAGTCACAGGATTCTTGTTTTTGTGTGCTATACAACACGAAGAATGGTGTGCGCTTCGTGCTGCAAAGGAGCCCTGTTCGATACAAATTGTATCAGTTTAATCAATAGTAATGTTTTATCTGACTAAAAAATACTCCTAAGTGTTTTTTTGAAAAGAACAGGCCTTCTGAGGGTCTCAACCTTTTAAGAGCCAGGGCTCTCTGGCCACACATATTTAAGTACCTATTACCTTTTTTACCTGCTTCTATAAACATACCATGTATTGTTCCTGGAAATATGACTACAGAAAGATGCTGTTTCTGGGAACACTGTTACAGAGCTGGTAATGTTGATTGGTGACTAATTAGTGTCATTCCCAGAAGTATTATCGCTGGAAGAATTTCCGAGAAGGGACAGACAACATGGTGTGTTGGTATATGCCCAAGTCATGCTGGTGTTTTGCTACCCTTCCCATTATTCAAAGTTAAGGCTGTGACAAATGGCAGTTATGAATTTGTTGTGTTGTTTTGCTGTGGTTTTTTTTTTTCTAATCATAATTAGCTAAAGCATAGCTCTGTTCCCTTAATTTCAACCCTTTATCATATTTCGTGCTTGTTACAGGAAAAACACAAAAAAAAAGCTGAACATAATACTAATGGTCTTAGCTGCCTGCCTGCCTGCATGCATTACTTCTGTGCATGTAGCATTAGAAACTCTTAAAAAAAGGCCATGTACATTTGCCTGGCTAATTTACAAAAATATCTGCTCTTACATGGGAGAAGTGATCTTGTGAAACATCTCTAAATGGTCTCTGATGGATGGAAATATCTTAAGATAATTAGTGGAAGAATCTACGCCAATAAAATGTACAGAATAAACAGGAAAAAAAAAAAAATCAGACAAGCTAAACAAGCACAGATAAGGAAAGCAACAACAGTGAATTATCTTTCAAAATACAGTATAATTTTTAGTTGGTTGGAAATGAAAATCCAGAGGATGGTCTGGATTTTGTTAGAAGGCTTTAATGTTCTTCAGTTGAAAAGTTTCAGGAACATTGCTGCCGGTGGCAAATTGTGAAGTGTTTGTTCTTTTCTGATGAGGAATAAGCTGTATGCAAAGAAACGCACTGAGGAAGTGCCGCAGCAAACGAAAAACACTGTAGGAAGTAGCTTGGTTGCATTACTAGTGCTAAAAGAAACCGTATAATGCGCAAATGAACACTGTTTGCTCATTCTGTTTGGGGATTAGAGAAATTTATTTACGAGCATCTTTAGGATTTGCTATTGCACACTGTCTGGAAGTGCCTGCAGCAGCACAGCGACCCTTGCAATGCTAGTTTTGGTTGCAGTGGTGGGGCTCAGTCAGTGGATACCTGGATAAACTGCCTTAGATAAGGTTGGCTGGTATTTGAATCCATGCTTTGTTCAAAAAACCATCTTTTATAGGATAGTGTATAATTTAAACTCATAGTCTTCATTTGAAAGTACATCGATGCAAACAGGGTTTTATTTGAAAAACATCTGTTGTTCTTCTGCACTTCCCTAAGGGCTTTTGATGATGTGGCCATTTGGATCAGATGTGGGCATGATTTAGTTATCTATTTGCTTATTGGCAAAGCTTAAAAAATCATCAAATCCAGACCTGTTGGGTACAGTTTACCCTTGCCCCTCCCTCAGTAATTTTTCTAGGCTATCTTAACATGTTACATGGCTAGGATAAAATAGAGCAGCGAATGTGTTTTGCAAGCACTTCTGTATCTAAATTCATGCTCTTTTGGGTATTTATATATTGAGGAAAGATACCAGAGTCCATTATTGTTGTGCATGCAAATGTTTCAGGGGCGTGGGATAATGATTCAGGGTTTGAGGGTGTAAAATCTGGTTTTGCCATTAGTTCACTGAACGGATTTTGGTTGATTAATTCATAATTTAGTTTTGCCTCACTATGCCAGAGAATGTAAAGACAGGAAGGTGCACTGTATGCAAAGCTAAATAGATCCTCGGCATTTTTGTTTTTGCTTTCCTGACCTGAGGGTCTCATTTACCACCAACAACCTTGGCAGAGTGTGCCATGATCATAGAAATTTTTTTTCATTCTTGCAAGAACACAACTTAACTGATGAGTTGGCTCAGTCAAACTTTTGGGCAGGCAGCAAGGGTACTGATGCTTTTTTTTTTTTTAAATGTAGCTACCCTTCTGTTCCTAGACATTTGCTGGAGAAAGTAATGAAATAAGACACTAGAAATTGTTGTGGAGAATCAGTCTGAATTGTTTGCAGCCTATGCATTTAAATCGCCAAGAGGCCTTCTGCAGTCTCACCAGTTATCACTTTTGCACATGTTGAGCCTTTTGCTGCCTGCCAGCAGCAGTTCAGTAAGTTCTGCACAGGATTTTCTCCTGATTCAATCCGTTCTAAGCCGGTAGTAGAGCTACTGATGTATTTTAATGAATTCTGTTTCACATTTTCCCATTTATACTGCAGTTTATATACTGTCCTTAGAGATTTCTGTATTCATCTTATCTGGCTTTAGAAGAGTACTGGAGAATCTGGTAAATGGCAGCTGTTGTGTTTTAAAATTTTGCTGCAAGGTTTCAGACAGATAACATTGCAAGAGTGGAGGGGTCTTTGTTGAGTTTCTTCTTTCTCTTGTTTTTCTTCTTTTTTTTTTTTTTTTTTTTTTTTTTTTTTTCATTTTGTTTTAGGGTTTTTTTTGGGATTTTTTTTTGGTTTTTTGTTTCCTCCAGAACTGAAGCCTAGGCCAAATTATTCTGTTGTTTAGCACATAACATACTCAAACCACTAAGAAAAATGTGTCAGATTACATAAAATGGAAAGGTTATTTTTCCATTGAAATGCTTGATTTCAGATAAGTATCACATCACAGCGGTGAAGGGGATACCCTCAGTCATGCAGCTTATGGTCTTCAGTGGTGCAGCCAATCAAAATACCCAACACCATTAATATGTGTCAAATTATTTTGAAACTAGATATGTGTCTTTACATCCGTCACTTACGGAAAAGACATCTTAGAATGGTCTTCATTAAGAGCCCTCCTTTTCATTGCCAGCTGGTGTTTATTAGTGAATGTTTATTCTTATCCTGTGGTTTTTCACTTTCACCTGCTTCTATTTATTTCTTCCTTCCTGTCTTTCAACCCACGGTGTGTTTTATTTATGAAATAGGTCACTGGCAATTTTCAAGATGATGTCTTACATGGATTATGGAGCAGATTGATAAACTGCAAATTAAAGTAGCAGCACATGGCTTTCAAACAGAGACATCCCCTCATTTAGTAGCTGAAATTTTTGTTATTTTACTTTAGAGGACAGAACCAGCACCACCAATTAGTATTAGAAAATATTGGTGAAGCTTCTATCTCTTCAAATTTATCATAACATTGTGCAGGAAACAGTCCTGCACCACACTTCAAGGTCTAGGTACTAAGTCCTCTGTGGCACATGTCCCAGCAAGAATGCTTCTCTTGCAGGTCTATAGCTTGACAAAGAGCATCAATCCTGAAACTTTTACTGGTTTCTTTGTTTCCTTGCAGAAATGTTTCTTGGTTTATTGTTTTCCTGAACTGGTTCAGGGAAACCTGTTTTCTCTTAAATTCTGCAGAAGGTCTCGGATGGGGGATTATTTTCCTTTGTGGATTTTGAGTAGCAAGTTTCCTAAATACAACCCACAGAGAACAGTCTTCTATCTGTTAACTCTGAAGTTCTCTAGGTATTTTCTGTGTTTCAGGCCCTTATAAGCCTTCCTTGTCCTATGCAGCATGGATGTCATACCTTTGCCCAGACCAGGGAAAATCTTGGAGCTCCTAAGCTTAGAGCTTGTGAGACATAGCTAATAATTTCATCCCTGGTGTAGTTTATTTTGCACTTGTCACATTATATCATTGAAGTCTTTTAATGCCTACACATCACTTAAGTGTTACTTTCCTAGGGGTGGATAACAGATCTAATACTGTTTTTCCTACTGTAGCAGCAACGTGCAAACTATAGTAATGGTAAGTTCACAAATTTGTACGTTTGCAGGTATGCACCTTGAGACATCTTCTTTTGTTTTGTTTTCATTAGTCCTTAAAATTGCTTGATGTACCTTTTTCTTTATGTATTTTCTTGCCTATGTCCAATCAGTATAATTCAAACTGACTCTTCTGAAAGTGGCACATGGGAGGATATGATTAGTCTGAGAGCAAGTGAAAGATTGAAAATCTTTCAAAGTTCCTTTCAAAGTAGAATGCACACAGTAAAAATCAGATTAGGTGCAAAATCCTAGCGTTTCAGATCTATTCACCCCTATATTAAAAAAAAAAAAGTATATTCCCTGAAACCAGAATTTGAATAACCAGCATATTCTGCATATTTGAATAATAAGCGTATTCTGCATTTTGTCTTGTGTTCATGTTTGACATTACTTTTGTTGGTGGTTCTTCATTTATTGTGACTTTATTTACATGTTTTTGAAGTTGATTTGCTGCCTGGGAAGTGTTAAACTGACAGATTTGGAACCTGAAGTTATTTTCCTCTCTGCAAAAGGCAGACAATAGCAGTGCTCTTCCCACTGTCCTCACACGGGTCTTGGTGTCTGTATCATTTTCATGCCTTTGGCCTGCTTAAGCCTGGTGATGCAGTTACTGCAATATCTGCTGCACCCGAATGGGCAACAGATCCTGTATTACCATAAATTGTCTAAATCATTCTTTGTTAATGTAAACCCCAGGATATTCCATGCCGCATATGCAAATGTGACTTTCTCTTCTACAACACTTTAACAATATAGCTCTTCACTTTGGAGCTGGTGCTTATTTCCTAATGAGCCTGAGAAGGGACTGGCTTAGGGACTGTCTCTACAGAATCCCCTGTTTTTCAGTGTTACTGTTCCTGGTCTGCTGATGTACTCAAGTCTTAAATATCCAGGGGGATGCCTGCGGGAGAGAGGGGAGTAGCATGAGCAGTCAGACATAAGCAAGGGGAAGATTTGCCATTATAAACACATGCTGTAATATACCACCTTTGGAAACACCTGAAAGCAGATTCCACATTTTGGGGGGAAAAAAAAATTGCAGACAAATTTCTGAAGAGTAGAAATATCTTTAAATAACAACAGGTAGAACTGAACTGGGGGAAGCTGCATGTGCATCTCATACTCTGCAGCACCATGTAGCTGGGGGTATTGAGAGAAGATACCTAGAGGTACCTCAAGGTTGATCATAGATATTTACCATAAAAGCTGAAAATTACCTGCTCATTTTAACAAAAGCTTCAGCTTAGAAGCTTATGATTGAAGGATCAAAGCAATCTCTTTGCTTTTCTTTTACCCATAATATCTGCTAGTTTTGTTCATCTGGATACATATCCATGTACAGTCACAACTTGAAGGATGCTCTTAAAACACGTATTTTTAGGAATTTTTTTCTACTTTTGTGCTGGAGCCAGTACTCTTCTCATACCTGGATTACTCTAGCAACAGACAAATAGAAAACAATTAAGTGCAATTGCAACCATTCTTTTTTTCTGATGAAAGGAGTAGACAATAAGGAATTGTTGCATGATAACTAAAAATCAGCTTTTAATTGTGCTGGCTTTTGTCCTACAAAATGAAGTAGGAATTGCAGTTAGCTTCACAGCCATACAGCTATTATAAAGGAAACTACTCTAGGAGGAAGAATTTTTCTGTCCTTAAATGATTTACCGTCTTTAATGAAACTGCATGTTTTCTTTGTCCCTGCCCATCCCCAAAATAAGATGGATCATTATCACAGCAGGGGGCTCATTGACATTCCCAGCCATCACATAATCTCTGACACATCTTGCCCTGTGCAGTTGCTGTAACTAGTCCCCATGAATAATTAGCATCTCTTTGAGAAGAGTGGTGGCATAAGAATGCATATGTGCTTTGTATAAAATCAGTATAATGTATGTGTAAATATATAATGTATTACACATTATAAATGCCAGCACACAAGGTGTTCTTTTTCTTGGCAGAAGCCTTGTGATCTCGCTGGGTTTGGTAGACACTGTGTTTGCTTTGTGTGAAGGGAGGATTTGCCTCCTGTCGCTTGTCAGTAGGCCCAAAAGTCCCCTATTAACATTGCACTGGGGATCTCGCCACCGATTGACTCACTATTTTATTTTCAGCTGCTTTACTGGAGATGAATAAAAGCAGTTCTCTAAAGTACTCTTCCAATCCCCTTTGAAAGCCCAATTCGAGACAACGTATGCAACAAGGGACACAAATAATCATCATGATTTTCAAGTTGTTTGCCTTCTGTTGCTAAAGTTAAATATGTTTAAATAGTGAAAGTTACCAACTTGAAACCTCGTATCTGTTCCTGTAATGAAGGCCAGAGGGAATTTAACCCTAATCATTTTCTTCTTTCCTGGAAGCAAATGAACTTGCTATCAGTGAGGGTGTACTGGTCCTTACCAGTAAGAATGAACTTCAGAAAATTGCCACTTGACATTGGAGAACATTGTGCAGATTCTCCAGCACAACCAGAAATTGAAATAGAGGCCCCAAGAGTAAAAGGTTTAATAATGCAGCAAGTCTGTCAAGCAATTGAATTTAAATAATGCCAAAATGCAAAACACTAGTTACTAATTACTACAAGGAAGGAATGGCAATAGCAACTTTCAACAGTTTGTTTTTATGCTGTGGCAATATTATGAGATTGGCTTGGTCTTGCAATATAAAATCCTGATGTCAAATTGATTTTAACGAAACAAATGAAACGAGCAGAAAGCCTATTTGGAGTGGACACTTGAAAATAGGAATTCAATACTTAGAGAAAATATAAACTGTCTAGCCTTCTAATCATAAAGACAAGAAAAATGTTGAATAGTATTCATGACACAAGAAGGTTGTACTTCTAAGTCATGCTGAGCTCAGGTTGTGACCTGTGTCCCAGGCGTTTGGCTGACTCAAAGACAAGCTTGTGAGGCACAACTGTGTGACTGGCTTAGTTTTACCCTAAAACCCCACAGTGACATTGATCTGTCAGGTCATCTATAAGCAAAAGGTTTGCAATACAAGGAAATAAATTATGGAAAAGTGAAATCTTGAGATAATTATAATAAACCTGGGGTTCAAGGGAAAAGTACCCATATGAAAAGATATAAAACTCCAGAAAAAACAGGGTCAGAAAGTTGCAACTCTGCACATCAGAGCATCAGCCCATACTAAAATCTGCAGTAGCTAAGACAGCCGATCTTGCCTGATGACTGCTTGGCCACGGGGTCTCATTAGGTGCCAGCATCAGGTGAGGTGATCATGCTGGTGCTTGGCCTTGCAGCACGTAAACCCATACTGTCTTCTGCAGCTATTAACCAAACTGGTTTTTTGCTCCTAAATCGTGTCTGATCCTGGTTGTGCGATGTCTGTATGTGCAAAAAAGATGCCCAAGTAGATGTGACACCGAGGCGTGGTTAAAAGATGATGCTGAGAATTGTATTAAATCAATTTGTCTCGAGAAACTAAAGATGTGTTAATTTGGATGTCTTCTGTAGTGAAGGCCATTTTTGATTCATTTGTGACAATCAGCTGTGTCTAAAGAGCTCTTTGGTTAACATAATATTTTTTCTGTGCTTTGGTTGTTAAAGTATTTAACGTGCTAAAGGTTTGAAATAATTATAGTGTATAAATAGATAAGCATAATAATGAGATATCATGTTAGCAGATTCTTCCAGTGAGAAGGAAGGGGTGGAAACATGACACAGCTTAAGAGGTAGAGTAGCAACAACTAACAAAAAAAAAAGATAATAAATGGAGTAGGAGGACTGAGATTTGAAAGGTGGGAGGTCAGATTACATTGTATTCCTCAGAGAAAGAAGAAATAGCAACATTATAGGTAGGCAAGGAAGCAGAGATAGCACTGCACTATTACTGATGCTAAGGAAAGGAAGAGTCAAAAGATAAAGTGAACTAGAAGAATAAAATACAAAACCAGAAGGGCTTATCATTTATAGTATCTACATAACTACAGAGCATTAAGTCATGACAGGAGTATCTATTCTTGGAAAGTGTTTTGGGGTTTTTTTAACTAAGATCTGGGGCTGGAACAGACAAAATGAGAAAGGAACAGATGCTCTAAGGAAACCCAGATTTACAGTTTTCATTTTCCCACAATAGATTTCTTTCCATTTTTGAAGAGTACCACCTGTGCTAGATGTTTTGGGCCTTTTTTCAAGTGATCCTAGGAAGATGTGACATGAGATGGCAATTTTGTCTCTTTATTTCTAGCTGTATGTTCTTATTAAGATGTTACTGGTTTTGCCACAAAAGAACTGCTGACAATACCAACTGGGAAATGGGGAGTATGAATGTCAGTTAAGCCTTTTCTCTGGTCTTTTTGCTGTGGGGTAATTTGCCCAGTGCATTAATTCACAACAAGGTAAGACACAGCTTTCAGTCAATAGGGTCGGCTCTGAAGCTTAGAGCAATATTTTTCTTTTGTTCTTCTGAAAATTGTCAGTTCTGTCTGGGGACTTCAGTAGGGGAGTACCAGGATTCTTTCTGCCAGTTCTTCAGCAAGAAGGGAACCTTGTTACCAAGTTTTAATATGAAAAATTAAGGGACAAGTTTGAAGAACAAAAAACTGAAGGGCCACATGACAGCACAGCATTCCAACATTGTGCACAATACAGCTGACTGGTTACAGTAGTATCTGTGTTAATAAATTTCTGCTGATTTATTAGCATGATAGAGTGTGGATGTCTAGATATAAACTGTATCACTTATATATGTGTGCATATATATGTATACATAGTCTCAATAACCTTAAATTGACTATGGAGTTAAGTGCATATTATATATGTTACAAAAGTCTCTTTCACTGTCAGGAGTACTAATAGTAGAATAAAATAAAATATCACAGGTACTGATTGTGCATCGTCCTCCATGTGGGTGACTCCCCGCTCTGCAAAAATCTTTTTCTTTTTGTTAGAAAAGGAGTTTTTACTTGTGAATTTGAAAAGCAGTTTGAACATCCTGATAATTAAGGTAATGTAAAAATGAATGTACTAATGGTTTGCTATGTATACTAATAATGAAATATAGACTAAAGAGGTTCATAATTCCATTAGATATTTTAGCTGCATCCATGTGCATATTAGCTGTACTTTTTCAAAAGGTTTTAAGCTAGTAGGAGCCACTTCATCAAATGAGAAACAATTTTAGTGCAACAGGTATAGGAATGGGGTTGCTTCCTTGTATTGCACGGTTACTCTGTCTAGAGAGAAAAGAGACAGAAGATCATTGAGTTTGAGAGCATGGTCATGCCAGTAAATGTTTGCTGCTTGTTCAAGATCTTCTCAAGTCATTTTATGTTAAGGTTTGCTACTGTGAGATTGTATAGTGAATTTCCAAGAAAGAACCTTGCAGAAAAGGACATTTCTTCGTGTTAACAGGTATTCAATACCAGCCATGCCCTTCCAAGATTAAAGCATATTATTTTCACCTCTCCAAAAGACATGGCTAAAACCATCAGTCTAACAGGAAAATTAATAAAACCTGCAAAGCAGCAACTTTAAAAAGATTAGAAATGGCTTCACAGTAATTGTCAGACTCTGGTTAAAAAGTAATTTTCAAATGCTTCTACTTCTTTGGTGTAAAGGAGTTGCCAGGAATAAGCCACCAGTGACAGAATCCTGAAATAATTTAGGTAAGAAGAGACTTTTGCAGGTCTCTTTTACAGTGTCAGTCCCCAGCACAGGGCTACCACCAAAGCTTGGGGCTGCTCGGGCTCTTATGTGATTGTTTGAAAATGTCCGAGAATGGGGTTTCTACAAGATCCCTCAGGGAGCCTTTAATATCACAAAGCTTTAGAGGAGTTCTGTTACATGATGCATGCAGTGTTCTCAGTCAATTAAACTGTAGCTGAATTAACTGCATTTTCCCATAGTATAATTTTATACCCTTTTCATGTTAATGTTTTTCATTGCTAATTAATGTACAAGGAAGAAAAGATAAAATACATCTTGCTACTTGGTATCATATGTAGCAGATGCAGGTTTCCAGTTTGTTCTCCTGCTTTTTAGATTGAGCTGCAGCTTTCTTCTCCATGAAGGTTTGGGTTTTAGTTCTCTACACACATACAGAAATCTCTGTTCCCTAGCCCAGAACCCTGTCCTCCAACCTCTCCATTCCTTCAGACCTACTACACACCTGCCTCCTCCCTTCCACTCTTAAAAAACAAGCAAAAATACTGACACCTGAATTTTTTGTAATCAGAACAGAAACTGAACTTAATCTTGTCCCCTCTGTGCATGTGCACGTTAAGATAGATCTCTTAAAGATAATATTTTTCTCATCAGTAGCTTAATTTATGAAACTCTTACCACTGTGAATGGCAATATGTTTTAGACAAAGGGAAGTCTCAGCTTCAGTAAAGTAAAAATCTTTTTGTTTCTCCTGCTGTATGTGAATCTGATGAAATTAATATGAAACAGGCTTCCAATATATTTCAGAAATGTCAGTCCCCTCAGGGAATGTTTTTGTGTTTTGGTTTGGGTTTGTTTTTTTTTTAAAAACTGCATTAAATCACACTTATTGTTTTCTGTTTTCATACATTACCTTTCATTATTTGCTGATTGATGGTTTGAGTTGTTCCTATTCTCCTGCTTAATTACATACAGTCATTTTGTTATTCTTCTATAATTTCATGACCATGCTAATGAAAGTACTGGGACTATGGATTTATTTCCATGGAGGCTTATCTTTTTGTAATTTAGGGTCTATTAGCAATGAAAAGAAAATGTCCAAGAATTTACAATTTAAGACCAATTTAAATCTAATTAATTAAAAGAGAAGTAAGCCCTGGCCCTTCCATTACAGCAAAATTTAGTAGCTTTGAGCACTTTGATTTCTCACTTGATGTTTTAGAGTTCAGCTGATGCAGACAAGGCAGTATTCTATAAAACGTGTGTTAGATTGTCCTGTTGGATAGAGATGGACAACCATGGGCTACTAAGTCTATTAAAAAATTGTATGAAAAGAGAAATACACTTTTCTAAATATAGGAAAGGATATGCAAAAGCTTTAAAAAGTGAATAGAGGCATCTGCCTATGACTGCTTTGTACAGTACATATAAAACCTCCTACTGTCTAAGTGGCATATGGAAAGTCTAGCTGTAGTCCCTAAAATAAAATCCTAGATTTCTCCCTTAGAAGCCTTAGCTATAGTAGTTATTCTAGCCAGAAGTTTTTTGCAAAGGAGTGCTAATTCACAGTGAACTTCTAGTCCGTTGTGGTGGTGTTTTTTTTTCAGTTGGTCGGAGATTTTTTTTTTCCTGTTGTGGAAGGAATTGTGTTCTCACTGGTTCTGTTTTGTTGTGTTCCTATCATGTACTATCTTGTGCTGATGTAACTCCAGTGACTGCAGTGAAGTTGTATCTGATCTGGAACAGGCTGCCCAAAGTGGTTCTGGAGTCTCCTTCTCTAGGGACTTTGAAAACCCACCTGGATGTGTTGCTGTGTGGCCTGCCCTGGGTGATCCTGCTCTGACAGGATCCCTGTGCAGCAATCCTTGTACTCTTCCAGGGGTGAGGAGTAAGTTTTATGCTATTTTTACAAATGTGTAAATGGAAGTACAAAGAGATTTAACAATTTGGCCAAGAGTAGAAAGTGGTGTCGGTGGCAATTCAGCCAGTAGAATGTGATGTATTTCATTCAATTAATTGATTAATAGGTTGAAGGAGGTGATTCTGCCCCTCTCTCTGCTCTGGTGAAACCCCACTTGCAATGCTGTGTCCAGCTCTGGGGTCCCCAGCACAAGAAAGACATGGACCGGTTGGAGTGGGGACAGAGCAAGGTTGCAAAAATGTTCAGAGTGCTGCAACACCTCTCTTGTGAAGAAGGGATGAGACAGTTGGGGCTGTTCTGCCAGAAGAAGAGAAGGCTCCAGGGAGACATTATTGAGGCCTTTCAATATATAAAGGGAGCTTGTAAGAAAGATGGGGAGAGACTTTTTATCAAGGCCTGTAGTGACAAGAAAAAGGGCAACAGTTTTAAATTGAGAGAGGTGAGACTGGGGCATTGGGAAGCTGGACATTGGAAATAGGTTTTTTTGCAATGAAGGTGGTAAGACACTGGAACAAGTCACCCAGAGAAGTTGTGGACCTCCATCATTGGAGGTATTCTATGATTCTATGCTCACTGTAACTGTACTAGGATATCATGAGACACAGGTTAGTTGGCGTTGCACAGTTGTATATCTGAATGCACTGACTTCAGTTTGTTGTTCCTAATTTCCACACTGTAATAAAGAAAAGAATTGTGCATGTAACATCCATTTAGTGTACTTTTATATACATGTACCTGCACACCATGACCGGAAATACTCAGGATATTATCAACTGGAGGTCAAAATGTCAGAAGGAATACACTATTGCCTTGTAGGTAACTTTAGATGTGATTCTCTGGGTTTGGAGTGTTAATTACTTCATAGACAAGAAGTATAGAAGGTAATATTAAATACTCATTTGGAACGTTGTACTATGCATCACCAGTAACTGAGGTGCAATATATGTAGTGATGTAACATTAATCAGTGCTGAATAGTGAGATGCTTTGCATTTATGTACCATTCTCAATACAAAAACATGAAATACCTTAAAAATAAGCTTAAGCATTAGTATTTTCCTCCCCTCCCCCCAAAACACAGAACAGAGATTGAACAGTTTTAATCAAATTTGGTAATTATTTGGAATAGAAACCATCATCTGATACTCATGTCACTGCTGTTACATTAGAAAGATTTCTGATATGCTAGATGGATGAATGTTGCTTAATTCTTAGCAGTTTTTTTAATAATAATAATAAAGATTTGAATAATCTTTCTGTACAGAAAAATACTGTTATTTTTCTTAGTTTTCTGAATGAGCCATTTTACTGATTTGGTTCCTGGCAGCTTGGGATATCAATTTGTTTCTTAAAACACTTCTTGGGGAGCAGATACTTATTTTTATGACATGATCCCTTTTTTCTGCATTAATAGCTGTTGAGACCCATACTAAATCCTAAGGTTTTCTTTCCCCACTGGACTGCCTGTCTCTTTAAATGAAAACTTACTGTCTCTTCAGGAGGTGTTGGAGAAGTTCTCACTGGGGATGTGCTGTGACCTTGGTGTTGTATGCCATTTGTGCATCATTAAAAGGTTGTAATGAAGTTCTGCTGCACACAGATTGTAAAAGGTCAAGCAGAAAGTTGGGAGCCAATGAGGTTGGGAAGAAAAATTGTGCTAGCAGCAGAGGTTGAGGGATTCATTATATTGATGCTATGGGGTTTTCAGCAGAGTAATAACTGAGTTAGCAATAGAATGTAAATCTTCTCAGCCACTTAGTCTGGGCCTGCTTCCTCTTGATTTGTGGGGATATATTTTTACTAGAGTACAGGAAAAGTCATTATGCTTTCAAGAAAGCCACTGGAACTAGTTAATGCATTGTAGGTAGAAAGACAGAAGATAAACAGAACTGTATGTGGCTCATCTGTAAAAGCAGGGCATTGTTGACAGAGAGAATGATCGTACCAAATGAAAGTGTTCATGGAAATAATTGGAGTTGCTACACCACGTCATTGTAGGTGTGCAGGTTTTGGTTGGCAGGTTATGTTCTATGTATGTAGAATGCTGGAGCAATAGCTATAAAGGCTGCCTTTATGGTTCACAGCATGGAAAGTGGTAGTGGCCTTCCAGAATCTTATCTACATGAGAAGGTATCTCGCAGTTCTATAGCCTTTGCATTTCCCTCTATTTCTCTGAATCACAGCCCTCGTAACTGCAGTTTAGTTGTTCGTCAGATAGAGCAACACGTAACAGATTGTGTAGCTTCCTTGTGCTATAATTGACTTGAAATTAATTTAAGCTATTGTGGCTTATAAAATAAAAGGGAAGAATAAATGTAAACTCTGACTGCTGTGCCCTTAGAAAAATCAGGAGTAACTAAAATACAAGGAACAATTTTACTTTCCAGTTCTCTAGATATGCCAGAACATAATTTAGCATAATTTGTCACAATCTGCACATAGACAAGAAGTTATAAGAAGAGCTGTGGGTTTGTTCTCCTTTTATAATCTTGCATACAGGACTTTCCTCAATGGCTCTATAAAAACAGAGCTTTTTGTGTGTGTGTGGTTTTTTTGTTCGGGCTTCTTTTTTGATACATGTGGAAAAATTAGCCATTTTTAATTGTACTTCATGTTAGTGATTGATTTCCTAGAAAGTGGTTTCGTTAACGTGGAAGAGGCACTAACCTGGCATGACTGATCCAAGACGCTTCTTGTTTCTTACTTAAATATGCAGATACTCAACTGGGGGCATGAAAAAATCCAAATATCTCTGAATATGGAAGTCAGCAAGAGTCTTCCCGTTTCTTTCAGTGATCAGAACCCACACTATTCCCAGATTGTCCTCCAAAGTCTTTGCATTTCATCCCTATATTTAATTTTTAATTTATATTATTTAGGGAATTGTATCAAAACAGAGGAAAACCGTGCAAAAGGTGCTATCAATGTCACTGTTGCACATGGAGGCTCATCATTTTCTATACTTGAGTGGTATAGGAAGAACCAAGCCCATTACTCCTAAATGGTCTTAAAAAGCTAATGTCACCGTTCATCCCTTTTCATTCCTGGCAAGTGATCTTGTAACTAATCTAATGTCTCAGTTGCAGCCAGCTTTGAAAAAAAATACTCAAAGTATCTGGAGGGAGAAAAAAAATAACTGTGACTACAACAGGTTATGTGGCATCCAGTCATCTCCCATCAGATGACTGTAAATTACCTGTCACATTATTCCCTTTCTGAACATGCTTTGTTTCTACATCCTCAGATAAACAGTTACATACTTTGTACCTTTATTCTGTCACGCTTTCACACTTGCTATGCAGTTCTGTTTTGTTCTAGAAAATACCATTTCTCTACTGACTGTGATAAAAGAGCTCAGAGAAGCTTTTGGAGAAAGCTTTAATCAATATTGAAGGCATATTCTTTTGTGGATTGATTATGCTAAGGTGTTTAATTAATCAGCAGACATTATTTTGATAGAAGAGATCATTACTGAAGAAATTATAATGCAAAATTATAGAAATTTTCTTTTTAACACCAGCTTGAAGATTTCTCTTAGTGCACACACACACCTGCCAATGCTGAGATAATCCTGATAATCAAAACCTGTTCATTTTGGAGGCTTTTGTATTTATTTCGTCCCAAGCTCCATCATTCATTTGTATCTCTACAACTGAAAATTTCAACCTCCAGATTTATATACTATTTCTCTCAAAAACTGAGAGATCTTGTATCTCAGTATGGCCCCTCTTCTTTCAGTATATTACAGAATCAAATCCCTGAAGTCTGTTGCAGTGCTTTTGAGAGATTTATCTGTTGGATGCTAATTTAAAGAGACCCAGTTTGTAGGTATTTCAATAATAGTCTCAAGAGTCAGGCTCCCAGAGGTTGTCTAGTTCATTCCTCTGTCCCAAAAATGATCAACCATATTTCTGTCAATCCTGATGGATGTTAACATCAAACTTTGTAAAATTCTAGAGAGGAGATGACCGTATTTAACTATCCTTTATTTCACTATCCTTATCATTAGATTTTTTTTCTCTGATTATTAGCCAGAATCTCTCTTGCTTCTCTCTTATTCTTGATACTGCCTTCCACAAAGGAGGAATTAATTGCAGGAGTTGTTTACATGTTGGCAGACTGTTACCAAGTTTCTCATATCCTCTTCCTTACCTTCAATGTTTTGTTTCACAGTTTTTCTTGTCATCTGTGCTGTTCCCTGAACAATTCTCTCTCCTTTTAGTTCCTGTCTGTGAAAGTGATGCCCAAAACCAGAGGCAGTCCTCTAGATTAAGTCTTTCCAATGCTTATTAGAGCAGAAAGGATCATTCTGCTTGTCCTAGAAGTGATACTTCTGTTTGTACATCTTGTTTTATAAAAAGACTTCTGCTGAACATGTAAGCTGTGGATAAAGACCAAAATGTGGATCCATCGTGGGCAGTGCAGATAGAGATACTATTGTGTAACTTCATTCCTGCTGCTTTCCTGGCATTGCCATAGCAAGTACAGTCAGCTCAAAAGCTGAGGAGTCTCAAACTCACAGTCTTGCAGCTAAAATGCCTTAATTTATTTACCTTTGACTTAATCCAAATGAGGTACAGTCAATCTTAATTAACTACAGACACATTCTTTGAACTTCCAATACTGCATTATACCTCCCAGTTGGGCTTCCAAGGGTTAAGAGTCTGAACTATGGCAATATAACCAGCATATTCAGGTGCAGGCTTTGGTATCTTCACCCCACCTGCTCTGCTTTCACTGTTTAGGATCCGTAAGGATGAAAGGAGTAGAAGGCTGTAGAGAAGTAGAAATGAAGGAGTTGTTAAAGCAATCATCTGTCGCTCTGTGCATTCACATAAGGCAAAGCTCTGTTGAGTAAGTAACACCTTCTTGCCTAATTATTTCTACATCAGAATTATACTTGGTTAAAGCATGATGTTTGGTGGCACATATCTGGAAAACTTACATTGAAGAATGTAAATCACATGATGATTATGATGTTTGATTCACTTCTCAAGATGTACCTTGCATCAGGTAATAAGGCTTTCAGTTATATTTATCAATTATTTTTGCTAGTATAAGTGTTTTGCTAATTATGATTAAGATACAGGAGATGTTATGTCATGATTCCTATTACAACACCATTCTTTCAGAGAGTTATCTCTATGGTTGATAGCACAATTGTTTCACTGCTGGAAAGTGCAAACACCTACCAAAAAAAGAGAAGATTTGTTGCCAAAAAGAGTGCCTTCACAATAAAATTGAATAATAAACACCTGATTTTTAGAATACATATAATCTGTTTTCAGTTGGCTTCTCACAATCACCCACAATCACTGAAATACAAAAACTGTGTCTTGATTCCTTTTCATTCTTTTATTAAAAATGTGACTTGTGATCAGAGAAAGCCACTTGGCATGCATATCTGGGGCTACATGGAAACCTGAAGTGTAAACAGAAACATTTGGATAAGTTCGATAATCAGAAAATTTGGTATTTGAAATTGCAGATCCATTTTTTCCCTTTTCTAGTCTGGGTTTTTTTGTGTGTGTGTGTGGTGTTTTGTTTGTTTGCTTGTTGTTCTTGGGGTTTTTTTTGTATTAGATGGAGATTTGCAGTACCTTTGGATTAGAAAATGTCGTTTATTAATGCACACTGTCTACTCTGAAAGCAGATGCAATCAGAACTTTGTAGGGTGCAGAAACATTGTTATTGTAGTAAGCAAATACTTTTAAATTTGATTTAATATTTTTGAGATTAGAGAAATTTTGGGTGCGGTAGGGCACCTGATCAAATGTGATCTGCCACTATAATATTTATTTAGTACAGTCATAGGTTCCAGTTTAAGTTGTATAGATTTATTGGATACTTCAGGAATGAAAAAATGAAGACTATGTTAGATGTTGGTGTACACTTACTGTAGGGTACTCTCACCATTACAAAGAACTCGTGTTGGGACTATATCTTCTCTAGATTCTGTTTAGGATAGACTGGAGAAAAATGATGAAGGTGACTTTCAGGAAGAAAGAGGCAGCTACATACTCTTATACCAGTCAAAATTTCTGGAAGCTGTTGCTGACTTGACTAGGCAAACTAGTGACTGTTTTTCACATGGTTTTTGCAAAGCGATGATGGCAATGAGCTTGCAGTGCTATGGCCAGTGGTAAATATAGCATAGTAGCCCAAATGAACAGTGTTCCAGTGGAACAGCTGATGAATTATGTTGTAGAGTTGTGATCTATGCCACGATGCCACGTTCTCCATTTTGAATCATACACAATATTTTCTAATCCTGCCTTTGCTTTTAAAAAAATACGTATTATTATTTTCAGCAACAAATTACGCTGGAGATTGTGAGTCTTGGAAAAAGACTGAGCTTCTGTTGAGGCCAATTTTTGCAACAGTGTGTTAATGAAGCTTGGAAAAAAGTCTCCATTTTCATGTTGAACGATAAAATAGAGTTAGCACTTCAGTGCTCAAATTATGTAAGTGACAGAGAAAGGGAGAAATCAAGAGCCCTACTCCCAAAGCAGTTGAATTAAACAGGCTTCAGATCATATTGAGAATCTGTACTTGTGCTACTTCTATTATTAGACAGAAAATTCTTTCCTGCAGGGCATTGTTAATGAGCCAATAACTTTTGGAGTTACTCATTATATTCCCCATCACACTCATACTCCTCACAATACCCACCTTCCATGCCAGCCCGTCCATACTCCTGTTCCTACTGTATTTCTACTGAGAGATTCAAAAGGGAATAGTGTTACATTTAGTACAGTTGAACAATTTTAACTTTACTATTTGGTGTGGTGGCCATCAGGAGGTTGCTGAGCTTTGAGAACATCCACTTCTTCTGGAAAGTGCTGTCTTTCCCAGCGTGGAACTTTGTTGTGGTGTGGAAGGGTAAGGTCCTTAGCTGCAAGTACTCTCCCTAGCCAAGTGCCTTGCCTAGCCCTTGTTTAGTGGGAGGCTATTGGAAATTGATGTTTTTATTCATGAAGGCTTGTCATCATTCCTACTGAAACTTAACGGTGCATTGCTGTGAGATGGGGTCATCAGTCCACTTATTAACTTGGCCAGAAGAAAAATAAAAATGCCTTTTGGGCCCCACCGGCAATATTTCTTGAGTACCTGCTATTTAATCACTTTCCTGCTATATTCATGATGTCAGTTATCTATATTATGTATTTTATTTAAGTGTATAGAATGAGGTGTGGTAATGATTCCTACATAGTAATGAAGTACTAGCTTCCCTACGGTATCTGAAATTACTGTGGCTCAACAGCATCAGAGATACTTACGACACCAAAACCCAAGTTGCTGTATTTTATACCTTTGCTGCTGGCACTGTATTTCTACATGGTTACTTAACCCATTAAAATTGTTTTATTACTTTTAATTACCTGTCTAGTTTACTTTGTTTTCTAATTTATCAAATCAGGCTAGAATATTTTATACATGCTTACTTAGTTGCTAACAGATAAGTCAGCTACGTGCCACGTTATGTACATGCAGCTCACACTTTCTCTGAGAACAGCATTATGAGAGTTGGGAAGAACATTTTTAAAATATCGTTTCAAGGATCCTAGACCCAAATTGTGACTTGTCTTATCATTTCAAGTGCATGCCAGGCTGTAAGTAGCAATATTTGCAAAATGCAGTATTAACATCTGAGAAATTGCATTCTTTTCTGAGAAGCTATTACAGGGGAATCATTTTGCACTTATTTCCTTGCTGAATTTACAGCAAAAACAGTTAAGTAAGAGGGTGCTTTTCTCAGAGCTGTGTACTTACTTCTGTCAGTCTTGCTGATTGAAGAAGGCATGTGAACACCAAGCAAAGAGAGAGCAAGTGGAATCTGCAGGGCTCCAGCCATGCATGGACGTGTGCTAAATTACTTGTCACAGCTTCCACACCTTCCTCTTCTTTTCATCTTGAGCTTATGGACAGTGTGTTTCCAAACATTATGTAGGGCTTCTCTTCTGGAGCTCTGGACTAAATGCCAGTTCTGCATTTCCTTTATGTTAATGAAAATAGGTTGATAATTTCCTAGGCAAAACTCAGAATTAATTCTTGGTTCTTGCCCCAGACTTGTTGAGGGTTGTCAGGACAGCTGACTCTCTTGGTTTTCCTCCTCTTTCTCTTGTTCTTTCAGACTGCTTTTCAGAAAGTCCTCTGATGCCATCCTGCTGTCTCGGGGGTTCCTTACCTCTCTCTTGGTTGCTTTCTCTTTTCTCACTGCGCCTCATCTTCGATTGGTTTCATTTGCAACTAACTTAAATAACCAGTTCTACAATGCTGAATCAAAATCCTGTCTATCATCCTGCCATCTGTCCAAACTAACACCCCAGCAACTCCAGAGATCCTATGTGACTGTATAGTTTTAAGCTAAATTCATAACTAAAAGAGAATGCTTCCTCCTTTTCCCTCCCCAATTTCATTCTCTCTTCTTCTCTAGTTGCTGTTCTCTTACCTGATGAAGATGGGTAGCACTGTATTCTGCCTCTAAAAGCTTATTTAAAATGACTTGCAAGACTTGTAAATAATAACCCTACAAGTGTGAGAATAGTACTTAGCTATATAGAAAAGTTTCTAGAATATTTTTTAGTTTGTCTCTTTCAATTCTCCTTTGTGTTATTACCTTGTTGTCTTGTTTATAACCAAAACTTAAAATTCTTTGGGTAAAATCTGACTGCATAGCACCTGCTATTAGTTTAACCTGATGGAGACTTCTCGATGTTATTCTAGTGAAAATTACTCGGAATATACTAGTAACAGACTGCATGTAACTATAGGAAACAACTAATCTTTGGAGAGTTATTGAAATGAAAACCTTATTTCATAGGATTTCAGTGACAAACTGGAGATGAAAGTCAAAATAAATGTGTTCCATTAATTTTCAGTAGTCCTCTTATCTGTTAAGTCAGAGGTACCACATATTCTTCTTTATTGCATAAACCCCTTCATCTGAATCCTGCAGGCTGAGGTGAACCTTGCATCCAAACCTAGTAAAACTCTTCAGTATGGCATAACTTAGATTAAAAGGGATTGCATCCTTGAAGAGTTTGTACTTAGCACTTTCTTTTCTAGTTTTCAGTAAGACCACTCAGCAGTTGTGGCCTTGGTGGCTTCAGAGAAAATATTTCATGCAATTGCTTGTGGAACATTCAAGGGAAACAACCAATGAATCTGCAGAGATAAGTTTCCATCCTGACATATGATGCATTGTTCAAGAGAGTTTACATTGTTCAGGTGCACCCTTAATTCACAGCATTCAGAGGCCTGCAGTAATCACACAAAGGAGTCGTGTTTATGGACAAGCTTCAATATATCACAGAGTCTGCTTAGAAAAGGGGAGGGAGGGGGGAGGTAATTTGCAATGTTTGAAGCACTCGGGTATAAATCGCACTCTCTTCTTCTGTGACTGACAAGAGGTCAAGATGATAAGACTTTTTCAGAAAACATATAAACAGTGACAAAATATCACAAAGAATGCACAAACGTGCTGGTGCATTGACCTCTAACTGTAAGAAGTCCTTCTAGTACTGGCAACCATCATCCTTCAGAAAACTCTAAACTTCAGTTGCAACTTTTAGGCAGTGAATTTCCCAGAAAATAAACTGTTAATCAGTTTAGACAGCAGATATAACCAGTCAGACCAAAGTCTGCGCTAGTGATCAAAATACACATTTTATTTACTTGCGTTCATAGGTGATGTGGGCTTATTTGAGCTGGGGTAGAGCCTTTTAACTTGACATGTTTTGAGTACAGCACTTATAGAAGCCAAAGAAATTTCTATTTGATGTCTCTTCATGGATTTACATATACTGGGGGGGGGAACCCACCTATTTATTTGTTTATTAGTATTTCAGAGAACTACAGATTGCTAAATGTTGTGGGTCTGTTAGCCTTTCCGCAACAGAAACACTCTTTTTTTTTTTTTTTTTTTAAATCACAAAATAATGACTGTAATAAAGACATTTTGGTTACACTTCTAGTGCTTTACCTGAAAAATAAACCTTTCAGGATTATTAGCCTGGCATTATGAGGAAAAAACCCTATTCATTTTAAAGCACAAATTGAAAGGTACCTTGTGGGAATAAACAGGATTGAGCCGTGGTTCTTGGGTGATAGATACTCTTTCTTTTATTGTGCTTTATGAGCAGTAAGACATGAAACTTGTAACATTTTGAAAGTCCTATTAAGTGAATGAGGCAAACAGAGGAACAAGGCAGAGAGGTTTGGGAGAATTTGCGTTTGATCTGCTGCAGGGACACATGGCTAGAAGCAATAGCTTGTCCGTGGTTTAGCAAGCTCTGTTGGCAAGCAGCCTGTGGAAATGCTTCCTTCTAGTCCAACACAGCAGAGGGAAAAGAAAAGCACTGAAACCACCCAGCAGCACTAGGCAGAGGAAAGCCTAAGCCTGTATGTGTGGTCATCAGCCACAGGTGATTATCCAGTTTGTTCCCTCTCTGTGGCATTTCCAGACCCTGACGTGTAGCCCTGTGGGCTGTGTTCCAGTTGCAGAAGCATGGCTGCTCAGGGTTCACTGGGGTATCCAAGACACTCTGCACCTGGAAAGAAAAATGCAGCAGAAGAGTTAGAGGAGGCTCCCAGCCTTTCGGATCAGCAGCTGGAGGAAGGGCAGGGTAATTTGCAGTGCCTGAAAAACGGCTAGACATCCAAATCCTGCCCTTCAGATGGAATCCCATTTCCATAGCATTAGTGGGATTTCTTTTTAAGAAGTTAGGATTTATATTTTAATAAGTAAATGTCCTAATTTCTGAAAGGGGTAAAATTACATAATAAACCTTATTTTCTAGCCAAACCAGGGATTTAGGCAGCTGAAGGTATCCATTTTTATTGATTTTGTTCTTTTCTCTTTGGGGTTTTTTTTGTTTTAATTAAAAAACTAGCCCAGCATCCAAGTTTCTGGCAAATGTCAAAGGAGAAGGACCTTATCCTGCAGGTTTTCCTGCTACTGTAAACATGCACTAATTGAGCTGTGTAATTTATACAGATGCTCTAGTGTATGTAATATAATAGGAGGGGAAGAGAAGCAGCAAGTACGTTCCTCCTACTGCTTATTGCTCAATTCATTTTCTATGGTAGCATGTGAGTTCTCAAACTTGTTTTGAAAAAGCAGGTCTGCCTGCTGGAGTGTGTGAAGTCAACTGGGACATTAATATTTTGATGTAATTACATATCCCTTCTGATACCTCCAGGAATGGTTTGTCTCATGGCTGTGCCAAGGCAAACTTATTTCAAATTTCTTATGCTCAGCATGTATGTTTTTACTTGTTTCTATGATTAATACACTTATATCTATCTCTTAACCTACTGTCCTAATGTCTCTTTCAAACAGCACAATCTAAATGATAGGAAGGAAATAATCAGGTTTTTTAACATTTATCATTTGAATGATAAAATAATGGATGAATAAAACAGCTGATAAAATATCACTTTAAGTGGGTCTGACAACATACTGTTCTTTCTCTCTTTTAAGTATGTGTAGACATTTTCCATTCCTGATTTGCAGCCTCTAGTGAATCTTTGCTACTTTGGTCCTGTGTTTATGATTTTATCATGCTTATGTTAAAGAACATTGTATATGATTCCTATATGCACTAGAGCTGTTACGGTTTTTATTTTTCCAATTCTAGCAATCTATTTCCAATGAGTCCAAAAGAATGTTCGTCTTTGCCTTTTGTCTTCACCCTCTTGAGAGTTCAGATTGTTGGGAGCAGCCTTGCATCTGTGGGTGAATTCTTTCACGGATATTCTCATCATTAAGGGCGCTTTGTCTTGCAGTTTAAATATTCTCTCCAGTGAGGCTCCAGGGCCTTGAAATATTTTCTCATTTTCTAAATACTGACGACAAGGTAAACTGCCCTGTCTTAAAAGAAAACACTACAGCATTTCAAGCTTATTGGTTTAGTTATCATTAGGGAGATTCTTCTGAGTTTATATTTGGATTTTTTTAATGAAAATCAATGAGAGATTTTAAAGCATTTTCAGAACTTATTAGATGATGTACAACCTCTGTGGAAACTGGGATGATGCCAATATGAGTAGAACAAGTGTCATTCAGGTGTAAAGGACCAAAATGCAAATTCATTCACCTTAGCTCAACAATGCCTTATGCTCCTGTGCAGGGAGAACATGGGATGAACCAGCACTGTCCAGTCCCTTTGCACATCTAAAAGAGACTGCCTGAAAGACCAGGGTTTTTTTGTTGTTTTTTTTAAACTCCTGGTCCTTCAGCAAGATCCTCCAACAGCTACTTTTCCTCAGAAGGAATGCAGATTCAGTCTTGCAGCAAGAGCAGTGGGGAAAGGGGAAATAAACATACTTTTTTATTTTAATGGCACATGTTAACCCCCCAACACCCATAGGTAAGTGCTTAGGTGTTAACCAGTTAGTGTAATGCTGAAGAAATGACAATACTTCAGGAGTAGAGATGTGTAAATTCATTCTGTGCAATTCTCTGCTCTCCTCTTTATTGTTGTGATTGGTTTTTTTTGTACTCAGATAACCTCACAGATTTCACAGGAGTGCCTCTTAAATTAAGTGAGATCAGGATCAGTGGTCTCCTGCTTTGAGGCCAATTTTGGTGGTTCATCTGCTGAGTTGCGCTTTTCTAACTTCACAAAATCACTTTAATTCCAGTTAAACTATTTTATGTTATCAGTGACCTAAAAATGTACTATCCTGGTTATACAGGATGAGGTTAAGACTTTTCTCTCAGAACTAGCTCATTGAATTTGGGGGTCAGATTCTGAGCCACTGTAAAATGGCATAATAAAAATTGATCTTAGGGGATCTACGCTGTTTTGCATTGAGTGAGAACATAGCCCTTTGTAAATTTTAATTCTGATTTTTTTTCATTAGCTGTATTATTGTAAGGTAACAATTAATCTATTACATGCATTTAGCAGCTAGTGCAATGGAAAGCCTACAGTGTAGTACAAATCAGAAGCTAGCACAGGCTTTAATTTAGTCAGAGACAAGCTTTGAAGGCAGTCAAAGAGCCACTGATGGAGTTCAAATGCTCTTTGTCCTGCAAAAATAAAGAGCCCATTTGTTCTGCCTTTTTACATTAGCATCTTCTACCTTGCTGGAAGAGGAGGAGTAATAACTGTAATCCCAAGCTGTTGTTTTTAACAAAACGCAAATATTGAACTCATTGGTCTTACTAAAACTTCAGCTATATGGCAAAAAGATGCAGTTTGCAATGGCATTTAACAAGTTTTACAGACTGGGTAGTTTACACCCCAGAAATATCGAGTAGTAAAGCAACTTTCTCCTTTCTTATTTTCCTGCTATTTCTCCCAGCACCCCATGACCACTGCAATGCAGTACTGTGACAGATGTTACCATCAAAAGATTGGGTTTTGAGAGCTGCTGGGTACCAGGCAGCTTCTACCAAAGATGAAATACGCAGTTATCTCTCATTCACAGGGCTCAACACCATCGGACGTGAGACCCTCGACACTTAGCAAGCACTACTTCTTCACCGTTCAAAAAATCTTTGATAGCATTTGTTACTACCTAAGGACTAGTGGACTAGTTTGCTTTTCAAACAATAGAAAAATACTTCAGTTTTTTTTAACGCTTTGCACCATTAGTCCTTGCATGGTTCCCTTTGGATCAAGTCATTCCTGTGTATTTGTAAGGATCTCCCTGTGCTGAGCTGAAGACATGCTTTGCTATTCTATATCCTTCTCCTGCACCTAATAAGACTTAATATCAGGTAAGCATCACCCTCTTCCTCCTCTCCCCTCCATCACTGCAGCAACTGTTTCAGTATTTTGGAGAGTGAACTGGAGTTGGAGAGTCTCTTCTGCTTCGTGGACAGGAAATAGTTTACGTAGCGCACCTGCTCTCCACAGCACTTTCTGCTAGTAGTTTCTCCTAATAACATCACCTTATTCTTTTTGCTAATTAATTTTCTTCTCAGCAGGGTTCAAAGAGGGTCCTAGGCTTACTGCTTTTGCTAGTGGATAGATAAAATTTTATCTGTACAACATCCAGTAGAAGACAATACTTTTATCATTAGCTCTACCTTCATCCCTTGGAATAACATTATAGCCATTTAGTCTTCAGTGCTTTTGAAGATCCCTGTCCAAGCTGATTATACCTCTGAAAAGCTGAAGTGGCAAATTCACTTGCTTTATCTACCTATTTTTAGAGAAAGTTGTTTTCTCAGTGTTACCTCTGGATTCTATCAGAAAAACTTCACCTTCAGCTTCATTTCACCCAGAATCTCCATAGTGGAGCCATTAAAAGGGCTCTCCAATTATATTTTGTATGGACAAAGACATATAAAATCTGAGATCCTGCAGCTCGCCTATGTACTTTTAATGTCAAAACAATAGTGTGTCTACACAAAGGAAAACTAGATCAAATGAGGACTGCCTTGGCATTATTCCCAGTAAAATCCAAATTCTGCTTAATTCTCCTCTTCAGATACTCTGATAAAGTTTACAATGTCTTTCCTTTTCCTTCATTAACTCTTGAAGACTAGTATAAATGTTTATCCCTCCTTTCGTATTCCTATCTAGGTCTATGCCCTTTTGCCAACCCTAATCTTTACCACAAATTTCTGGCAGCTATCATGTGCCTAAATCTGTCTTGATTACTATTTACAGTTGTTTGATAGAAGATTGTTTCACAGCCTGAATGGTGAAAAGAAAAGTCGTTGTGTATAAACACTGGCTTCGCAGGAATGCCTTTAAATGGGAATATGTATAAATAGCAGTTTTGTTTTTTTTTAAATTCTGTTGCTGTCATTAAAATGACCATATTTATTAAATTGATAGTATGTCTGGCAAAATAGAACGGAGGATATGAGTAAATGTATAGATAAATGCTTGTGTGTATAGGAGTATTTCTAGCCTATTACACAACACTTGACAATGGACAGATATCAAAGAGGCATGTAAGACTGTAGGAACTGGAGCTGTAAAATTTCTGGGTAAAGACACAACTACTAGTCTGAAATTTGCCCTACAGAGTGAAATAGGCCATAGAATAGAGATAGCTTTATTAGAGGATGAACTTATTAGTTAGGCTACGTAATTTTGGAGCTTTTGAGCTTATTTTCTCTGGTATAAAGCATGACTATATCATCCATAGACACTGAGCAACTATGCTGTTTTTCTTCAGGATCTTATTTTTTTTAGGGACTGACTAGACTGATTAACAAAGATCTGTTGTCCTAGTTCTAATTTTCTCTATTTTATGTGCAAATGAGAATATTGTTTAAAAAAGCCCAAAAGAATTTATTTTGATATTTTCAAAGTAGTTTTAATCAATATGTGCCTTATTTACTAATGCTGAGTCTGAAAATTAAAAACTAAAAGCCATTCTAATGGAAACTTAAAAAAGAATTGCTCTGGCCAAAAATAAAGTACCAAAGTATCATCCCATCAGCATACAGTGATAAACGCTGTTGGTGGCATTTAATGCTACAAGTTCTTCCTAGAATCTCAATTTTTCCCAACATCCTATAATGCAGTGAGACAGGATATTGTCGTCATGTACTTCAGTCCGGAAGGAACTGAGTATATGGTAGAGTGTCTTGATTACTTGAATTGTCAAATTATCCAAAATTTATTCAGTTCTTTGGCATAAAAAAATTCTTGCTGACTTCAACAGCAATTCCCTGTATTAAACAAAGTACACTTACTCTGTAACTGCAAGTAGGTTTCTTTTTTTATGCAACCCCCTTTTGAAAAAAAAGCATAAATTATTCTCAGAAGCTACTCAACACATTTATTTAAGGTCTGTTTTTTCAATTCCTATAGAAGAAAAACAGTCTGATTTTCATAGGCCAAAGGTCTAGTAAAAGATACCTTTTATTTTCAAGAAGAAAACAGGACAGTGAACTCCTACGTACTTCTTGGGAAGTCCATCTTAAAGGAGAATTTTCTTCTGGAATTTGATTCACGGCTGGTAATCTCTCATGTTTGCAGAATGTGCAAAAATGAACAAATATAGTAAACTATGGCAATATTTGAGCTATATATAGTGTGTACCATAAAATAGCTTAAAACTGGAATATTATAAATAAATTATAACAACTCATTGCATACCTTTAGTGCCACCTATATGCAAGCAATGGCACAAGAAAGTTGAAGCTTATTCATGGAACGTACGATGATTGAACTGACTCTGTCAGTAACATCCACCCCCAAAGTAATCGCAAATAAATTTATTAAATGGGAAGCTGCCAACTTAGGAATAAGTTATTGTCTTCTAGTAGAATGACATCATATTATTTTATCCTACAAAAAGTTCTTCCAATTAGCCGGCTTTGCATTAAGACACAATAGTAGCTTTCTATCGTATTGCTTTTAATTAGGTTCTCACAATTAAACTTTTGAAACTACCTTCATCTTTTTAAAAGAGAACTGTAAAATCAAGTCTAAAGAAACCCCACAAAAGTTATTGTCTAAGTGCTCGTTGACATCACATTTCAGTTGTAATTCACAGAGAGTTTGAGCTGGGTTTTATTTCATTAGTTGTATCTGGTTTCTATTTCATTTTACACACACCACTTGCAAGACTGAAGTCTCAGTACTTGTCTATTGGAGTTGCCTTTATGTCTTTTTTTTTTTAATTTCCACCATGACTTAACTGAAGCATGCCAAGTGAAATCATGTCCAGTGTTGCTGTTAGCTTGCTACACACAAACTATTAAGCTTTTACAGGAATGGAGCTTCAGCAGCAAGTGCATAGTTCTGTAGAGTGATTCTGTTTTATATCCAAGTAGTAAGAACAAGTTGATAACCCTGTCTATGACACCTGCATGTAAATCCACAAAACTGCCAGTCTCTTCATAAATTTTTTTTGCTGTCTTACTAAAGGGTACAAAATACTTATATCCTTTCTCCAAAGGCAATATGAAGTAGAAGTATATAGTTGTGTCAAAGACAAGTAATTCAGACCGACAACATTTGGCACAAAAAACAATTGAGCAGGTGTTTTCGTATTTCAGTGTCTTTACCTACATTACTATTAATGGGTTTGAATTCAAGCATCCCATACTGTATAAAATGTTGTGGTTTAGTTATACATGCTGATAACTGGTCCCTGTTCATGGCAGTAAGAGTTGCTTAGGATTTTACATGAAAGTCAATTCACAAAGAAATTTTTGAAACAGTTGGAGAAACAAGGATGGAGGTTGGTCAGGGGCATGTTGAAAGGCCAACAGTATTTGAAATGGTTATAAGCCCAGGTTATCTTCTGTCTCCAATCCCTCAGTGGTTGACAGACAATTAATGCAGACATGCGCCATAAGAATGCTGCAAAACAGAGATAGGATTTATGCTTATGAGAAGTCTGAATCTAATTGATGACTGAGGAGTTACTGATGTGTCCTACACTATTGCGTTCTGCCCCTTTAGAGAAAAGCCGTGTGCATATATGATACAGATATTATACCTTATAACAACTCCCCCCTTCCTCAGTGCATGAAGGCTTATCTGGTATTTTGGCTTCAGAATCGTAGCATCATAAAACCATTTTGGTTGGAAGAGGGCATCAAGTCCACCTGGTAAGCCAGCACTACCAGGTCAACAGTAAGCCATGTTCCTCAGTTCCATTCCATATCTACACATCTTTTAAATCCCACCGGGGGTGGTAACTCCATCACTTCCCTGGGCAACATGTTCCAGGGCTTCACAACCCTTTTGGTGAAGAACATTTTCCTAATATCTAATCTAACCCTCCCCTGGCACAACTTGAGCCCATTTCCTCTTGTCTTATTGCTTGCCACATGGGAGAACAGACCAACCTCCACCTTACTACAGCCTCCTTTCAGTTAGTTGCAGAGAGAAAGGTCTCCCCCAAGCCGTCTTTTCTCCAGGCTAAACAACCCCAGGTTCCTCAGCCACTCCTCACCAGACTTGTGCTCTAGACCTTTCAGCATCTTCATTGCCCTTCTTTGGACATGCTCCAGACCCTCAATGTTCTCCTTGTAGTGAGGGCCCCAAAACTGAACCCAGGATTCAAGGTGTAGCCTCACCAGTGCTTAGTATAGGGGTACAGTCACTTTCCTAGTCCTGCTGGCCACACTACTGCTGATACAAGCCAGGATGCTGTCGGCCTTTGTGGTCACCCGGACACACGTTGACTCATATTCATCTAGCTGTCAACCAGAATCCCCAGGTTCTTTTCTGCCGGACAGCTTTCTGGCCACTCTTCCCCCAGCCTGTAGCATTACAGGGAATTGTCATGACTCCAGTGCAGGACCTGGTACTTAGCCCTGTTGAATCTCATCCCATTGACCTCAGCCCACTGCTCCAGCCCATTCAGATCCCTCTGCAAAGCCTCCCTACCTTCAACACCAATGGATCAGTCCAAGTCATATTAGGGTTGCTTGCAGTATAAATACTTTATGTGTGCCCTCATAGGTTAAAAAAAACCCTAACCAAACACCCTGTAGATAGCAAAGATCCCAATGACCTCACTAAGGTCTGAACTTCAGCTCTGGAATTAAGACACCAAAATGACTTCTCTTCTACAGAACTCAAAGAAGGATGTTTCTTAATCCTTTCTCTAGATCATGCATTCAGCTCTGCTCAGAATATCACCTTTGGTGTCTAATAGTTTTCATCTGAGAATAATGAGATAAAAAAGAATCTTACAATGTGATTGCCAACCTGCAAAGAAACTTTTTTTTTTAAAATTGAAAATATTATAATTATTTTTTAAGCTTTGCAGGGAAGAGAGATTTAAACACATCACTGATCGCTAAGCATTGTTTAAGTTGTCCTGTAATTTGAGGTTTCTTTTTATGACACATCTGAAATAGATCTTGAGTAGGCCATAGAAAAAGAATGCCATCTCTTTAAAAAAAGCAATAGCTTTCAAGGCCCAGGATGGCCTCTGTGCGGAGATTAATAAAGCTTGACAATACATTCTGAATGCAAGCAATGACTTCTATTACAAGGGGAAAAATGAAAAAGCTGCTATTACTGACATAGTCAATAGATTGCACCTCAGTGTATACTGTACTTTCTACATTTTTAATATAAATGTGTTCAGTTTCGGAGACAGGAGCATTATCAGCATTCATTTTACTTGAGGCAATAATGTGAGAAGTTGTGTCTTGTGTAATAAATAAATAACCTGTCTTTAAAACCATTTACTCAGATTGCTTTTCCCAAATGCTTATTTAGAGGTGCTCTGGAAGGTGTCATATACCAAGACAGCCATGTTATAAGGACTTTATAAAATGCAGTTTCTTTATTTTTATACAGAAAATAATAATTCATGGGGTATTTTTGTTCTGCTGGTTTTAGAAATAGTTTAATGGCAGTCTTGTGCAGTGGTGGCATGGAGTTATAAGTTCTAAAATGTGTCTTGAGACCCCCCTGTTTCTCAGAGATTCTTGGTGATCTTGGAGACCTGCCAGTAGAGGCCAAAAAGCTTTCTGTCATGGCTGGCAATTGCCCGTCTTTCAGTTTGAGACTTTCTGTTCCATTGTATTTTTCTGAACTTGAAAGAATGGCAGAAATTATCTTCTCTCTATAAATACACATATTCAGATCTTCATAATCTTAGTAGCACCCACTCGTACTAAGAAATGATCATCTCTGTGTAAATGGATCGTGTTAGATGGCACTTAATTATAAAATAAGACACTGACTTAATTCATGCTTTGTGCAGTCACTTTGTATCTTGGCAAATACATTCATGTGAACAAAACCTTTTCAGTCTCTTCAGAAGGGTAGGGAAGAAAGTATATATTGAATAGATAGCTAATAAGAACATGGAAATGAGAAATAATCAGCAAAATTTGAATTACTTCTACGAATATCTAATATTGAAGGAAATGTTTTGTACACATCTGATGTCTGGCCATAACAGATTTTTCTTTTAACATAATCAGAACGATGGGCCTGATAGATCTCTAATGCCTCTTTTACATCAGCACAAATGTGCTGATTTCATTGGAGTGACCCTTGATTTACACTGTTGTAAAGAAAAGAGAATCAGGCTGTAAATATACGAGGGAGGGAAAGTGTAACTGTCCTAGACTTTCAGAGACTCCAAGTACAAAATAGAGGAAGATTTATTTAGAGTGGCTCAGGGTTTGTAGCGAGCGTAATAGGCTATAACAGAGCACAGGAAATTTAGGCTGACTGGAAACAGCATGGTTTACTGTTCTGTGGCTTAGCTATCCGTGGCTTGAGGTGAAAACTCCATTGGTTAACAGATAGACACATTTCTGACTATAGTTTAAAGAAATAGGTTAAGGTGTAATACCATTCATGCATTCCTCATTCTGTAGTCTTTTGGTGCTAGACCTGGTTTGTAACTCACAAAAGTCTTCCCTGCCTGAGACCTCCCATTTCAAATGGCAGATTTTGAAGTTAAACTTAAAAGTTTATTCTTTCTCTATCCAACAAAGAAAATCTCTTTTCACTAGTAAGGGTGCTCTGTATAAAGTCTTCTACAATACTTTCATTAGGTCATACAGGGAAACCTGATTTAGAAATATTACAGAAGACAAAATTTGCTATTTTCTGTCCTAGAACTCAGCACTGATCTGATTACTTTTGACTGCGATTGCAGGTTATCTACCTAATTTGTCTACAGTGTTATTACCAACATGTGTTTTCCCATAAGGAACATATTAATTTGGTTGTTGCCCTGGGGAAATCTAAACAACAAAAAAAAGATTAAGTACAAGAATTCTTTGTCATAAAAAGGAACACCATATACACAATAAATGACAGGCTTGTATTTAGAAGAGTATTAAAATCAAAGTATTTTCAGTCTGCATGTTCCAATATAAATTGCTCATTTCAAAACGTAATGCTCTGTATAATTAGATCACACAGTTCCAGCATCTGGGCTGTCTATCAGTCTGTTAAGTGATGTGGTAAAAGCCATGGGTAGTAGAAACAATGAAAGAAACCAATGACCACCTATTGAGCTTCAGATGGACAGACTCTCTTACTCCTGCATTTCCCATTTTCTGCTAGACAGAGGTGCTGGTTTCCTGGTGCTCTTTCCCACCTCTTCTTTCTGTGGCTCTCCCATGGGCACAGAAGTCACCAGAACTGGAGAGTGGTGATGGTTTCGATGGTGACATCATTTCCCTCTTCTATCTCCCATACAGCAGGGTGGCAGTGAGAAAATTCAGCCTTGAGCTGCAATTAGCGATTGCCCACTCATTTCATCTGAAGCGCAGTCATCTAACTAATGACAGCGTTTCTTCATCTGGAGATAACGTGGTAGGTAAAATGGGGTTCTCTGAATCACGCTGTGTATGTGCATGAAAAAAATTCCAGTTAAATGAGTTTGTCAGACTAGCAGGTCTGAGATGCCTTCCAGTATGGAAGGACAATGTAAGAAAATTCCTTAGCTTTAGGGCTACCCTCCCTACTGTTCCTTTCCGTTTCCTTTGGATTTAAAGAGTGAGCAGACAGAAGCTTAATTGTGATGGACAGGTAATCACAGAATGGTCGGGGGTAGAAGGGACATCTAAAGATCATTTAGTCCAACCTCCTGCCTGAGCGGGATTGCCCAGAGTAGATCACACTGGAACAAGTCCAGGTGGCTTTTAAAAGTTTCCAGAGACACAGATTCCACCACCTCCCTGGGCAGCCTGTTCCAGTGTTCTGTTACCCTCACAATGAAGAATTATTTCCTCATGTTGAGGTTGAGCCTCCCGTTTTCCAGTTTATGGCCATTGCCCCTAGTCCTGTCACTGGACACCACTGAGAAGAGCCTGGCCCCCTCTTCCTGACACCCAGTCTTTAGGTATTTATAAGGATTGATAAGATTCCCCCCCTAGTGGGTGCAGTAAAACTTAAATATTGTGGAAGGACATTGAGACATTGTTTGTTTTCCAAGTAATATCTAAAGGTACAGAGGTGTTATGGAAAATGAGGATTTACATGGATGACAATGAACTCTATAGTTTCTTCAGTAGACATTCTTTATTAGGTCACAACATGGTTGTTTTAATATAAATCTGTGTCCATTAATGCAGTACTGTGTTCAGTTTGGGGTGCTGCAGTATAAGAGAGACATTGAGGTGCTTGAGCAGGTCCAGAGAAGGGCAATGAAGATAGTGAAGGGTCTTGAAAAAAGTCTTATGAGGGGCAGCTGAGGCAGCTGGGGTTGTTTAGTCCACAGTAAAGGAGGCTGAGAGGAGACGTTATTGCTCTTGACAGTGACCTGAATGGAGGTTGTAGAGCGGTGGGTGTTGGTCTCTTCTCACAAGTCACAACTGATAGGACAAGAGGAAATAGCATCAAGCTGTGCCAGGGGAGGTTTAGGTTGGACATTAGGAAAAACTTCCATATATCAAAGACTGGAACGAGCTGCCCAGGGAAGTGGTTGAATCACCATCCCGGGATGTACTTAAAAGCCCTCCAGATATGGTGCTTAAGGATATGGTGTAGTAGTGGCTCTGGTAGAGTTAGATAATGGTTGGACTTGATGATCTTAAAGGTCTTTTTCAACCATAGCAATTCTGTGATTCTGTCTAAAGAAAACTGTATAAAACCAACTTTGGATTGGTTGTGTTGAAAAAAATATCTTTGAATGTTGTTTTTTTTGTTAAAGAATGATATACCATTATTCCTACTTAACTGTTTTCATTTAATTCCTTTAGTTTGTAGGCATGATTTTGTTACCAGTGACTGAACTTCGGTAAAACTCAGGTGTGAGTTTAAAGTATTACCACAAATCTCTTAGTCTCTTGGAAGCGAAGTGTGAATGAAAAGCTTGGGCAGCTTCTATTATACAAGAGAACTAGATCATCAAAGACACTGAGCTTTTTAGAGTACAGATCTATTTCTTCATATTTTTAAAGAAATAAGCTCTTTTGAAAACATGGGCTTTATATGAAAAACTAATTAATTTTATTTTATATTTTTTAGTAAAATCTGGGTAATGCTTTAATACTCTACTGGATTTTACCAGCATGCAGGCTCAGAGAAAATTGTTGCTTATCTAATTTTACATACCCTGAAAGCAATTTTGAAAAACAGGAGTCATTGAGTAATATCTTTACTAGTGCCATAAATCAGAGACTTATTTGCATACAAATGAGAATTCAAACCAAAGTGCACTAGGAAGTAACAATGCCCTAAGTTAGGGACCAATGTTAAAATATGACCCCAAGTTTCCACCCTGAAGTAAACCAGAAATCAGAAGGTATCTTCTATTAGGAGATATCATGTATGCATTTGTTGCTGGGGTTTTGGTTTGTTTGTTATTTGAGCTCTGAAGACATTCACAGAAGGATGAAATTATTCACTGGTCTTTGAGATAATGCCTGTAAACACTTCATTAAAATCTTATCATTGATAGTATCAAATACATGAAATATTCAGTATATAAAGTACATCAGCAAGTCGTGGTTGTAACCTGCAGCAATGCTCATTCAGAATTGTGTACTGAGATGTGTGAAAAAGCACACTGCAGAAGATGGAAGTGGATTCTCTGTACTTTATCTCATTTTTTCACCATAATTTAAAAGAGGCAGTGGTGAATTCTGAGACAATAAAATCAAGGGTTGTCCAAGAATTATACTGGCCGTTTTATGAAAAATTACCTAACCGAAACACTGAACTGGAACAAGGCAAAAAAAGACCCAACACTTTTTAAAACACTCTAACACATTCTGAGGTAAATTTGTAGAGTCAATACTGGAGCACAAATACGCAACTGGCCATTTTAGAGTTAGAATACTAAACTAAATCTAAACTACAGTGGTCAAGTTAACACCACCTAATTAAAGGTCTATAGGAGGAATTCCACCTACAGGGAATAGATGAAACAGATTCCAGATGAACCAGATTGGAAGGCTGCAAATGAGATATGTAATTTTTATTAAAAGAGATACAGCAATTTTCCCTATGGTAAGGTCAGCAGACGAAAAAGGGCTATGTGAAAAGTTTTTAGAAATAGAATGTATTATTTAGAACAGTCCCTTCTTCTGATTTTTCAGTCTCTGAATGAGAGTGTAGCTTTAATTACACATTTGCTTCTCTCAGTGAAGACTTGTCTCTGGGCTCAGGTTTGGTTGGGTTTTTTTTAACCTTAGCTCATTTTGGTAGTCTTTAAGCATCCCTGTGGTCCTGTTGACTTTGTGCCTGCTTAAGCAAGCACTAGTGAATCTGCCTAAAGATTACTGAATCGGGCTGAAGGCTGATTATAAATGCGTGCTAAAACCTGTATAATAAATGGACATAAAAGCTATTTTTACATAAATCAAAGAACAGTGCCTTTTAAAATTATTTTGAGTTGCATATTGAGTAGATTTGTTGCCAAGCTAATGTGGTTACTGCTTGAAATTACATCACTGTTACAAAATCTATTCCGCTCTATGTAGGTCATCATAGCAGTTTCAATGATACTGCGTTTATAAAACAGGTAGAACAGTGCATTGGTGGCACCATCCTCTGTCTTGATTGAAGACTGAGCAAAGATAATGTCAGTGGATCTAAAGGTTACAAGGTTGCTAAGGAAGGATTAATCAGAGGTTTGATCAGCAGATGTTCTTTGGCTGACCAGCACAGCCTTTCTCTGGTCCTGAGATAGGTCCTCCTAGAAAAATGATATATGTCTCTGGGCTTTTTCTATTCGGCGACCCAGTCAGAATTCAACAAGATCAAAAGGTGTTAACTATACCAGAACTAGTGGCATCTTTTCCTTTATATTTTAAATATCTTAGTCTTTAGTCAGAAACCAAACAAAGGCTTTCTCTGCCTTGCTCTAAACTCCTTTGCTTGCCGCAATCTAAAATCCTTTGCTTGAAACTTTGAACTGATGTGTCATTACAAACAAGGAAAATGTAAAGTCCTAAACTGGTTCCTGTTTGAGAGATACAATTAGAAGGACATCAACTAAAATCAACTCCCCCAGTGATTACCAAACAGCTGTGATTACTTTGACTGTACCAGGCTACGGTGACAACTTCAGGTTCCTAGGTCAGTCCAGCAGGAATGATTCAGGTGATGTGAAAGATGGAATGAGAAGAAGCGTATAAAGATCAAAATGGAAACCAGTAAGGAGGAAACTGATACAGAGAGGAGCGAGAGAAGGAAGATTATCACACTCTTGTGAGAGAGGGTCCAGTGCTGGCAGAGAGCCTACTGGGTGCTAACATAAAGGATTCTTTTGGAGTGGTACAATAGTTCAGATTGATAGTCTTCTTTCTGGTTGAAGTTTATTTCTTTATTCTGTCCTGCTTCCATGTCTGATTACTAATATATTATTTTAATAACTTTCTGAAACCACTTTATTAAGTCAGCCATAATTCTTCTGCAGCTCTTCACCAGAAGCAGGGTATCACTTTTTGGAGACTATCTAAACTGGCTATGTCCTTTTTGCAACAAAGAATCACAGTCAGTGAACTGGGCAAATTTGCTGCACTGAAGGGAATAATCAGCCATTGCAGAGCCTGCTGGGTTGGCTAATCTTCGATTTCTGGAGAGACAAACCCCCAAAATTACATGAGACACTCAGGTCAGAGGCTCAACCTACAGCCATGGAAGACATTGATAGAGATGCTTGGTGGAAAGGATGCCTAACATTGGTTACTCCATAGAAAGTTTAAGTCCTCTCAAACTGTCTCATGAATGAAGAAGAATCTATATAGAAAATAATAAAATATGGAATTTGTGTTGTTAGTATTCTGGAGAGATTACACGAGTGTATATTTTATATTTTCAATATATTACGCACTCAAATTTTGCTATAATGTCCTTGGTGAATTATACCATGTTTTAGAGGCTAAACTCTTCTCAGGAGTGAACAGAAACAGTGTCATCAAAGGTGACGCATCATCCCCATTTTCTCCCTGGTTGCATTATGAAAATCTCATTTAACACAAATTCTGCCATTCTATAGTGTCCAGGAATAAGGGTGGAGTGATGGATTGGACATCAAATCAGTAATATCTGCAAACACTGGCTTTTAATTTCAGAATATGTCTCCTGCAGACCAACTTAAAACTGATCCTTTGAGATCTGTGAGAATGTGAGTAGATCAAGACATTATAAATATTAGATAGCCTCAGTTTACCCTCAGCTAGGCTGTGAGGTGTGAAAGATCTGTCAAAATTTGAGGGTAAATAGCTTTAATTTCCATCATTTTGTGTACAGTCTTTGAATTTTGCCAACTGTATATAGTGCCACCACATCATTATCTTAAATTCAGTCTACTCTGAGGGTTGCTTAAGGGAGCTGCTAAACTGCTATCAGTATCTCAGTGGACATGCTATGCAATTTAGGGATGACATTAATTTTGCAGTGGGTCAAATATTTACCACAGGGTTCGGGTGTTGTGTGAATTAGTATTCTCTGCCTTGATAAAATCAACTTATGAGACTACAAATGAGTTTGTTGTGACAGTATCATTCTTCCCAGTTCATATTTTTCCACATCACAGTACAGAAATGTGCTTTGCTAGGTTAAGAGTTGTTTTCTGAAGAATCCTAGGGAAAAATTACTAGAGGACATGAACTCAGTCCTTTGAGGTGTATTAATTTGGCCAGACTGGGAGACCTAGTAGGTATTTGATTGTAGGATGAGTAAAGTGTAATATAACCAGTGGCATTAGCTACATCCCTGATCTCTGTGATGGAACAGAAAATCTGTTTACAGAACTAGTTAATTGAACATGGACTGCAAAAACTTTTCAGATTCCTTATTAACAGTATTACCAGTAATAAAAGAAAGTGTATCTACTGTGTAAAATGGAACATTCAGTTAAAAACAAAATAGCCTGCATTCAAACTGAGGTATGTAAACCCAGTTATTTGTTCATTAAAGATAAATGGTAATTCACATTGAAACACCTGCATATCCCCTCACCAAAGATCCAAAGTATTTCTGCAGATATTATGTACATTATCCTAAGCAATCAGTGTTGCTTGACTGCATCCCCTAGTTACATGCAGTGACAATGCCACAAGATGCAATCATCAAATAATTAAAGGCAGCATTATACAGGTAGAATTATACAGGATTAGGTACTTAGAATTTCAGCTGTAAAATGTTTGAGTCAAGTGTAGTGCGGCAGGCAGAACTTAAGTGAACACCAAAATGCTCCGTTTCTTGTAAAATTTCACAGACAAAAAGCTCTAAAAAGTATCTTGTGATTCTTGTTGCATTGCGATTAGAGATAAAACCAAGGAAAGCTGATTGGTTTTGTCCATCTATTAGTCTAAAGGAAACAAACAAAAGCGTTTAAGCTGCGTTCCATAGATCAGATTATCATGAGCAGTTACTTTTCCATACTCACGTATCTATAGAAGGATATTCCCATAAGCTACAAGTGTTTTCTCTGTGTTCATGCCAAATTGCATGGCTGTGCTTAACAAACTGAGGTCATTCATGCCACAGTTGTTACAAGCTATTAAAACTTGGAGCGAAGTACTTAGAGCATTCATTTTGCAATTGGCAGAAATACCGTGGGCTGATAAGTGCTGCTGATTGTCAGCAGCTAAAAAATAAGAAAAAGCTTGGGGCTTTAATGTATGTAAAGAATGGTTATATCAATAATGTAGAGTTAATTTTGCTAAATGTACATTTTAATGCCAAAATATTGGAGAGAAGAACAGTTGTCAGAGAATTCTTGACTGTTTCTTGTAGTTTCATAAAGTGGACTGGCTAATAAGCAAGAGGAAACCATAAAATTATCTCCCTTCTTTTCTTTCCATGAAATACTGAGTGATCTCTTTAGTGGACTAATCATTCCTGACTGGGATTTTTGAAATGGCAGGATAAATTGCACAGCTGAAGTGGATGAAGATCTCTGAGATTTGACAAATTTATTTCCTCTGACAGATACCAAATGTTTAAATGGTATGTTGATAATGTCGCTTTAGCCATTACAAGCGCAGCAGAGGTGGCAGAATAACTTCACTTAAAAAAATAATGATTTTACCAGGAAATAACACAATAATCCTTTCAATCAGAAATATTTTTCCTTTCAAGCACAGTAATTAAATAAGCAATAGAATTAAGTTGACAAACAAGAAATATAAAAACAGGAACTGAAGCTTCTCAGGAAGCAAGAGAAAGCAGAAGGTTAAGGCCTGGGCTACGGTCTAGAGGAGGTTTGTAATTGCGTTGTTGTCTGGGTGTTGACTGGCTGATTGAATAGCCTCGGAGGTGTCCACAAGCTGTCAGGACAGGGAATTGGAGTTAATGGACAACTAATATCATGATTGAATGGTAAAAGTGAAGCCTGATCTCTTTGAGGATGGAAAATCAATAGTCTATTAGATTTGTCAGGATGACGGGGAGAAAAAAAAGCCAAAGTCTGCTGTATTTGCTTGCATTACTAGAGCTGCTCTAATTAAGCACCCACCTCGAGATGGAGGGGAACCTGGAGAATTGAAGTAGTAATGAGATTCAGGCCTGAAGTAAATGAAGTAACTGCAGCATAAGGCATGCTGACAGACAATTACACCTCTTTATCAATGGTGCTTCTTTCCAGAAATAAAATCTCACATGGCAACCATAAAATACTGCTGAGCCTGATATGATCATAAATCTTTCTGCAGCTTGTGGTTGTGCACATTAGTGTTCAAATTGGAGTTGTTCTCACAAAATTTGTAGATACATTGAGCAATACTGAGCTTTCTAAATGAAAGTTTCTGTTCCTATGAGCATGTGTCTTGCTTAGAATTACTCTATGTCAGACCTGTGCTCTTTCACTATTAACTACTCTTGTCCAGCATGACACTCCCAGCTTGCTGATATCACAGTGTATCTGGGTACCTGCCAACCACTTCAGTGGCACAAGGTAGTTCTTACTCTCCTCTTTTTCTTCTTGCCATCAGGATGTAACGAATCCACCTAACTCAATCTGCGTGCATGTAACTCATCCAAACTTGATAGTAAATGCAATGCTTCTGCTGCTGGGAACATTAAGAATGAGCCTGCATTCACTGGAAATGGCTGGTTTGGATTACACTTCAAATTCTCCAGGGCTTCAGAGGCTTCCACACACACAAATGTATAGTTTTATTATTATTTCTGTTACCTCTTTCATGATCAGTGAGATTGATCAAGTGAAGGGTTTTGGGTTCAAGTTTTCTTATGGGAGAATGCTCTAATTCTTCAATAAGCAGTGGCAACAGAGTGGTGCTGCTCTTCTCCCACTGCTTAAACTGACCACTGCTGGGTGATCACTGAGTGTTCAGAGCCCGCTGTGCATTGTTTTGCATCATTTTTCAGCAGGAAGGTTTATGAGGGAAGAAAATCCTTTACCTTTCAGTCGCCCACTGCTCCTCACCTGAAGCGACAGCTTTTCACTGTAGCAAATTGAAGGCAGTTTGTGCCGTGCTCTGTTTCTCGGAGGCAGAAGTCAGTGGGTGTTATATGCAGTAAATTGCAATTTGAAGTTGAAAATATATAATTTGGGTTCTTTTCACCTGCCATTTTGATTAAGTTAATTGTACTATTAGTTGCTGAATGCTCCAAAGGACAAAATCAAGAAAGGGTTCTCCAAAAACATATCCGTGACCGTGAATTTACCTTAGACTTTTGCAGTAACTCGTGAGAGACTTTGCAAACGCTTTACAAAGCTTTGATCAAGGAGAGTGGTTTTATATTGAGTGATCTCTTTGTTAGGACTCTTCTCAGTGATAATCTACACTAAATTCCAAAATAGATTCGGAGACAAGACCACACTGTTTATTGCACTTGCTTGCATTTCTGTGTGTAGATGTTTCTAATACATGTGTAGAACCAGGAAAGGTTTCTATATATAAGGTCACTATGCCTTTGTTTTGACTGTTGTATTTGTTAGCCTGCTAAAATTAAAGGCAATTTATTCCACCCTATTCTATGTTTCTGTTACACCTACAGTATAATATATATTACAATATAAACGTATATAATTCTGTGTATCTAAAAAGATATAGGGAGTGTTTTGTGATAGAGCTATACATATGCACTAGCTGTTTCAATCACTCTTATGTACGTATTCTTTGTAGGTGAGTGTTCATTTGGCTGGCTTCTCTTCCTTTTTCCTTGGGGATTCAGCTTAATCAGAAATTACTAAATGAATTTATGGTGTTTACTATTCCTTATTTGACTTCACCTCCACTTAAAGTTCCACTGGTTGCTCCACATTTCATCTCATAACCCCTTCTACTTTTTATTTATTCATTTCCATTACTGCATTGGTCACTCTAGGCTTAATATAAAGAAATTGAGTTTAAGACTATTGTTCACTTAAGGCTCAACTCAGTATGGGTTCAAAGATGGGCTGCTTCAAAAGATTTTCACATTTTCTTCATAAGAAAATACCTTGTAGTTTGATCTTTTGATCTCATTTCTTTTTATAAGGATTTTATTGCACATTGTGGTGATTATGCTTTAAAATTTATTACATGTGGGTATCATATATGAAGAAAACTAATATTTCAAGTATAAATTGAGGCTGTTTCTTGCACCATTCCATTAGTTTGTTTTGATTAGTAGAGTAAATAACTGAGGAATGACAGAGTGATTTAAAATGACTGCCTTGTACAACCTGCCTTCACATCTGCTATGGTTTAGAACAAAACCAGATACGAGTACAGTGACCTTGATTTAATCTTTGGAGAATGTTTGTAGAGCATTAGAAGTTCACAAGATGTCATGATGATGAGCTGATCAGCTTGTAAGAGAATGCAGAGCAAGTGTCTGAGTCTGAAAGTGTTTGACATGTTCTGGTGTGTCATGAATGTGTCACTGAGGGGGCTGGACCCTCTGGGGAGTGAGTGCTCTGAGACCATCTTGAGCACTGGCCGGCATTTCAGGCCTTAACAGCAGAGTTTTGTAGTATAGTTTGGAAACAGCTTACTCATGTTCTCTCTTGACAGGAACTGGCCAATTCATTGTTGCCATGTCATCTGAAACAAAAAATTAGAATTTAGCGTATTGTAGGTCTAGATTTTTTGTTATGAAATCCAGGTTCACCATCAGTTTCAGTCTGATGCTTTCTTTAAAGAAATGGATTTTGAGCCTACAGTGGCATCAGCTCAGCTTGCTAAGAGATCCTGTGTTGTCTAAAGGTGCAAAAAAAATTAAGAGCAGAATGTTTAACAGTACAGTAACAAGTATGACTCCCCATAGAAAGGATAGAACTAACACACCGTTACGTATTCCTAAGTCTAAATATGCAGGAAGACAAAATAAAATAAAGGGCCTTGCCCAAGCACAATAGTTCCCTGAAATTATCATGTTCTAAGATCTGAACAGATTAGCTCACCTTAGAGGTGACAAGACTCAGGATATATTTTTTTTAATAATAGATGAAGTTAATACAGAAGCCAGAGACTCGCTGACAGCTGCACCAGTAGCCCAGCAGCTGCTACCCCTTATTCATACCAAGAGGACTGCAGCTTCGTTTTCTTTGCTGACTTAAGTTTGGCACTTAAGAACTTCAGGGAGGGGAGACAAGACTCCCTGATACATTCTGGTTGATGTTGGTAAAATACACCTATTTCAAACGGAATTCTGATTTTTGTCAGTCTGACTGAAATCTGATCTGTTGAAATACATCTATCGTTGTAGACTGGTGCAAAGGTGGCTTTATAAATCATTCTTTTGACATACTGGTGTTTCAGTGATATTTCTTAATATTCTAGTTTTCAGTGAAAGCTGCTCACAATTCAGTACTGCTGGGGCAGAGGAAATGTATTAGTGCCTAACAGGAAAGCAGGAAAGGTGGACTCTTCATTGCTCTGGTTACTTAAAGTAGCTAATACTCGGACTTTATTTAAGTTACACCTTCAGTATAAGAAGAATTGTGATAATATTGCAGAGCTTCTAACCTCTGCTTTTAAAATAGATTTAAAATAGTTGTCTTTTATCAACCAGAAGTCCTTTGACAGTCTTCATCAAGATACTTTTAATTTTGTCATCATGTGGAACTAACATCTTAGAAAATAATTTTATAATCTAAAATTCCAGCAGTGATAAATAAGACCAAATTTTAAAAAGGTTTCTGTGAGTAGATGGGGTTTAAATTATGCAAATTTTTTTATGAAATTGTATGGAAAACACAGTGCAGCTGTGAGTCACCATTCTATAATTTTCACGGATCAGAAGAGATAGAAAATAAATATGTTTTAATTTCAAGTACTGATCACTTTAGTATTGGTTTTTACATTAGATTTTATAGAGGCTCTCCCTTAAGTCCTAGATAAGCCATTTCTAAGGCTGACCAGCACTATGTGAAGGTATGATACAGTCTAAACCAAAGGCCATTGAAGCAGGTAAAAGTCTTTCTGCTTTGCTTCACTGCATTTCAGACAATGTCCATAGTTTTTAGTTTCTGTATCTCTTCTTCCTTATACCTAGGTATGTGTTTCTTTATGCGCTTGTATCTTTTCCCCCCAAATCCTGAATCATTAACTTCAATTGATATTTTAATGTCCTGCTTTTAGAATTAGACCTCAGAACTACTGGTGAGTGCAAGTCAGTTTTGGTTGTAAATAATGCCAAGCATTTCCCTTTCCCTGACTGGAAAGAATTGAAGCACTAAAAAAGATCAAGCTATGAATGACAACTTAAAGCCTTACTCACTAGACTGAAAAGGTTATAAAGTTACAGTTTAATGTGAATATCCTCCAAAATGGTGAAGCAGAATATAGATAATTCTAGTAGCTCTATAAATACTTAACTGAGCTCTTCAGGCCTATTTTTCTGATGCTACATTCATTGCAACTATAAATTTTAACTAGACTGTGTCAAAGGAACAATTACAGTTTGTCACAAAAAGGAAAATTTAAACCTATGTCCTTTTCTTTATAAATTATTAGACATATAAAATGTGGTTTTTTTCCCCTTAAATTTTAAATTCATTTAATGTCAGGTTCACTGCTATCTGGATACACGGTTTTATCCACTTCTAAGGAGGACTTAGCTAATTTTTGCTTCAGTTCAAACGAAAAATCTTTTTGAAGGCAAGTTCTTACTGTTTGCAGAGAGAGGCATCTTGAGCCTACTGACCAATTTGTGTTTAGGGTCATAAATCACACTCCATTAGGCATATTAGAAAACAAATTGTTCTTTTCAAAATATACTTTATGGAATATCAGACATGATGCAGCATAATGGTGCTAAACCTTCAGTGAATATATTTTGTGCAAAACAGATCTCATTTGTGTTTAAGGAAGAAAGAAGTTAACATTCTCTTTACACAGCGTATTCTGCAATGCAATTTATTAGCATTTCATTCATAGGGACTGGAATTTTTCAGCTGCATTCAGTTGAGATTATGTGACCTTGGATTTGAGTTCAGATAGTACATTCTTCCCAGGTTTTTGAGTGTATTTATGCAGTCTGTATTTTTTAAACAAAGAATATTGATTTGTATAGCTTGTGAAAACAGTATCTAAAAGCAGTTCACCATGTATGCTAAAGAAATGGAAATAGATAATTTCACTTCTTTCCCAAAGACCCAGCTTCTTCTGATATTGCACATGCTTGTGCTATCTCTAGAATGTCTCCTTAATGAATGCTTTATCTTAGGCAGTAATGTTCAGAGCATAAGTGGTCTTGGCCTTGGAGGGCTTTTTGACTTAATTTGCTGGATGCAGAGCCTCTGTTTCCAACAATTTATTATGTTTCAAAACCGTCTCTGGGAATATAAAATGTGCACCTGAGGCTAGCTTTTATTTATTTCCAATCAATTTTTGAAGCCATGCTATTTTCTGGCATGAAAAAGTAAGTATCAGTCCACTTCTCTTTCGTCCTCCCCCTTACCCCTAATACTTAAAGCACGAATAAAAACAATGTGATCATATATTGATTTGTATAATGGTTTTTTTGTATGCTTCAAAGTGCATAGGAAAAAATTAGAAATTGTGTTAAGCTCCAAAAATAATTTGATGGCAGATTGCGCCGAGTATTTAATCACTCAAAAAAACCCCAAACCCAACCCTAACAAATGCCTCGGCTGAATCTCTCCAACTAAAATTGATTCTTTTGCACTGGATTTCAGACTTTGTAAAGTATATATTAAAGAGCTGAACCAGTAAATTGGGAGATAAGATAACTGCAATGTAGATAAACAAATGTTGCTTTGAGAATTTTAACCAGTTTTTTACCTAATTATTTATTCTCTACCATGTAGTAAAAATGAGCAAAACTAGCTGCATGGAAACACAGGATTTTGAGTGGATTGTTTTTTTTGTAACTGGGAGCAGAGGGTGCATATCTGCATTTATTTGCATCTCATATTTCAGTTGCAAGGTGTTTTTACAGGGTTTGTCATTCATTAGGTATTTCTTCAATGCTTGGTCTAAGAGGATCATTGTCTTGGTTGGCAACCCAACCCCTTCAGTTGGGACATTAAAAAGGAAGGAAAGGAGCATAAACTCTCTGTAAATATGAGAATTTCAGATCATTTTTCCCTTGTTCATATTCCTGTGCAGTGAAAGCCTGTTCAAACACTCGCCATAGTTACTGGCTAGCTTGGGTCATTTTTCTACCCAGCTGGACAAATGGGGTAAAAACTCAGGTGAAAAAGCAATGCTGTAAATCTCCTTTATCACTTCCTATGAAAGCTAAACCTACAGCCTGCAAAATATATGTGCTTTACTTCACATGCCTAAGTCATCCTCTTGAAATCGATGGGACTTCTGAGGGGCATAGATTTAAACAAGAGCATCACTCCTTCCAGGCCCTGGATCGAGATTTATGGACGCGCCGTGTATGCTTCCCTGAGAAATTTTGGCCACCAAAGCGTTATGAGGATTCCTGGATTTAAGCTTCATGGCAGCTTGTCTGGCTTGTTTGTTCATTTTGTGCAGTAAGTTCCTCCACAGACAGAGCCAGGAAGAGGGGGAGGGCCCCACAGTGCCCAGGAGGGCTGTGGGTGAAGAATGGGAGGGAGGAGAGAGCCAGCAGCACAGGGAAAACAGAGGGATGCTGGGCAGGGCTGGGAGGAGACATTCCCCAGGCCTCTAGATGACAGAAAGGAGATCTCGTCAGGAGCTCAGGGCCCAAGCAGTATTTGCCACAATCCAGAAAGCTGCACCAGACCTGGGGGAGAGGAACAGCCTGGAAAGGCAAAGGAGGAAGGGGGGATTTTCCTAAAACCACGTTTTATGTCTTTTCTGTCTCATCTAATCCCTTTGAATTTTCTCTGTCATAAAGAGTTAATTATTCTCGTTCTTATTCTAATGATATTTTGCCTTTTTAATTTCGAGACTGTCTTTTCTGTGAACTCACTGTAAGGAAAAGATCTAGGCAGATTTACCTTAAAGCTTTAGCCAACTTAAAGTCCTATTACAAGCCATTGAGGTGATTTAATTTTATTACTTCAGGAGACTTTTTATGAAGAAATTAGTGCATGCTGCAGTGCTTTGCTGAATCCAGGCATCCTTCTCCTTCATTCCTCTCTGAGCACTTGGTAGGCAAACACCATGGATGCAGCTTTAATACATGGTGGTATTTTAGATTGTGATATAAGGATATAAGATATTTTAATATGGGTTTGACTTCATCGGCTTAGGTGACCCTAGCATGTATACCATATTTAGCTGTGAACTTTGCTTTTTGTTGCTTTTTTTTTTTTGTTAATATATACAAAGCCCAAACTGTTTTTTTTTTGTTTTTTTTTTTGGGTAGCATAAGCCTCATCTCTCACTAGATGGTACAAAAAAGCTCAACATCAGAGAAACGAAGTATATTTTTTCCTTCCAAATACTATCAGAATGAACATTAGGACCAAAAGCTCTCATTGAAAATGATTCCTTAAATAATCACTTACCTTGAAGGCATTTGATCTGTATGATCTGAATGAAACTGCTGATAACTTCAGAGAAATAGAAAACTCTGTTAAAAATCACTTTCTCCTGGGGACTGAAGTCCTGTCAGTCACATGGTGGATTAGAGGCTTGGCAGCTTGCCAGCCCATCAGACAGCATGTAAGTTCTTTGATGCCAATTGCATTAGCTTTCCTCTACTAATGTGCTACACAGCTTGGAAAATAGAAGAATGGAGGTCAACGTTCCGGCATGTACCCCTGGTATAGCAAGGGCTGCTCATAATGTGCAGGAGAATGAAAACGCTTCAGAGTTCAAGCTGTAGGCTGGATGACCTTCTCCTATGCCCAAGGTCCTGAGATTTTTGTCCTCAAGTCCTGAGTGCAATGAGTGCTTGTCAGAGCCCTGTCCCGGGATGCAATTTGCTCTGAAATTCCCAAACCGACACAGTTTGCCTTCAGCCATGATAGCCTGTTATTTATGTGCAGATGCTGTGGGCTATGAACTTTCTGCAGAGTCTAACCACTGCTGAACTACACTCTCACTCTCCCAGCTGTGTTCGTTGTGGGGGCTGTAATGTGTAGGAAATCAGCATAGCTCATGAGTAAAAAAGCTAGATTTATGACTGATTTGAATGGCCTCAGAACAAAAAAAGTCTGCTTTATGTACATCTTCTCCCACAGGCGTCTTGCTATAGAGATGTGTTACAGAGATGGATGACAGACACATGTGTCTGCTGACTTACATTAAACATAGTAGAACAGAGACACTACATGGATGATAGATGACTAGAGATGATTGTGTGTTTGCAAGGTAATTAATTGCTACATCCTTCTTCTTCCCTCAGAAGCAGGGGGGTAGAATCAAACCACTCCCAAAAGCATCTGAAGGATGATACCTCCTAGGAGGTGAAGCTTATGTATTGAAGCAAAATGTAGAAACATAAGTTAAGTCCAAGAAATCATCAGAACACAGCAAGGTGACCATATCCTAAATGTAACTGGTCATCACAAAATAATCACTATTGATACGGAGAGGCATGAATCAAACCACGGAAAGATTTAGAGCCTTCCAGTCAAACCTCCATCCTATCCAGGCTATACCTGAGAGGTTTGCACAACTTTTCTTCTTCCTCACGCTGGACATCATCTTGTATTCTTCCCACTATGCATGATTTGGAAAGCTTGGAAGACTTCTGCACCACTGCTGACACAGTATGTCAGCCCTTAAATTCACACTTCACTACTGAGAAGGAGTAAACTGTAACTCCCTGGGTAGCAGTTGGCACAGAGTTTGGCATCAATCAGCTTCTAAAACTGGTAGATTGACACTGAAATCTACCTTGTGACTAGTAAAAGAAGTAGAGGAGTATAAAATTCTGGGAAGAAAGGAAGCTCTATCAGAATGACAAAAAACAAATAGGTCGTTTTGGTCTTAAACTATTTGCAGTCCAAAGGGGGAAGGGTTTTATTTTAACCTCTGATTTTTTTCAGTTTTACACTGTAATAACCTCATCAGGGAGGCAGGCTGGAAAGTGGGGAACAATTTGTAATATTTTGCTGTGACTGTTATGTGCTAAATTTTCCCTTCAAGCTTGAAGTGACTTTGTTTTTAAGTCATTATAGGGGGATAGACCTTCCAAAGCAAAGGGACTCCACTATACTTTTCCCTCATACTGATAATTAATTCTCATAGAACAAAGGCAAGGGCAACGCTGCAACAGCTACCCTTGATAAGCTTACAACTTTATAAGAAAACTCATTTCTTGCCAAAACGAGGGTTTGATTATGCGATGTTATCTGACATGGAGTGGAGGAAAAAAAAAAAGCTGTATTACTTTGATAGGTTAAAAGTGGTAACAACAACAGTATGTAAACAATGAAGGAAGGATATACTTTGTCATTAAATGAATGAGACAGATGATGGATGATGTGGAGATTAAAATGCAAGAAATATTTGAATCGTTTTTTATTTCTTAATTTTGCCCCTTTGGATTGAAGAAACTTATATTCCATTACTTCAGTGGTAGCAAAAGGTGGAATTATGTATAAAACAGAGATTGTGCCTGAGGTTAAATCCTTTACTTAGCTATGTGCAAATCTCGATCTCCATTTTGCAGCTGAGATATAGCAATAATAGCAAGAGAAAAAAAAAAGAAAATCCTGTCTGTAGGTCTGGGAGGTTTTTTGATCAGTGCAAAGATGAATTGTGTACCTCTGGAGGACTAATTTTGCTTTGCACATAGTGCTCAGGTCTACTGTAACCATCAAAATGTTCTGCTCATTTCAGAGCCTCTGACTTTGCAAGGTTTGAGCTGAAAAAATAATACAGAGCATGTCAAACCATAACCCTGAACGTGCTAGAGGATAATTGCAGAATCTTGTTCATATAATTCACATGTACATTTTTTAGGATTAATACAGGGCATCCTGATCCATAACACTTTTCACTTCGGCTCTCTTTTCGTGTGTGGTTTTCAAAGTACTTTAGTAATGGTATTTAATTTTTCTTCTTAAGTGACTACAGTCTGAAGATTTAGAGCATTTATCTAGATGATTTTTTGTTTGTTTTAATATTATTTGAGGTACTGATTACTTACAGATTACTCTAAGTTATGTGTTTGTATGTACAGTAGAGACAGAAATTATGAAAGCTATAATTAGGGTTTTCTGATACTTCTGTTGCTAAAATGCTTTTTGGAGTTGCTTTTATAACTTTTATGCTGTATTTGTGACGAAACCCACAGCAGATCTTTGTCTCAGGCTGAATTAAGTGGAAAATTGGAATGATATTTTATCAAAATGTGAATCCAGAAGAGAAAAGCTGTTTTGCTAACATTAAGTCTTAAAAACTCTGTCTGTGAGAAAGCAGTTTCACCCACATATTTTGGCACGTAGGTTTGAAACTCTACACTATGGAGGGGTAACTTTCCCTCAGCAATGTCTGTTTCATAATGCTTGTATGACTCCCTCTTATTTCCCCTTTCACACAAATCCAGTAGATACTTATTAGAAATCTAGTTCTGTATTTTCTAGTTTTGCTTGTTTGGGGTTTTTTTTTTTAATATTTTGTTGTAGTTTTGTATTAAAGTGCACTGAAGAGGGTGGAGGGAGAAGCTGTGATGCTTCTGAATAGTTTTGTTAATTTTGACTCCTATTACAATAGTAGTCATCCTCTGAAGGTGAAGTATACATTTTTTTATTACACTGCTTTTTTCTATCCTCTACTTCATTTCATGCTTTCTTCCTCCAACTGTGATCACATAATTATTTGATTTTTAAAGCGGCGTCAATGAAGGGATAAAAACCTTCATGGAGATGGCAGGAACAAATTTAAGAAGGTTAGGATTTTCTAACTAGTTTTGCCATTAATGCAGTTACTTTCTGATCCACCTTAGGAGATTTCTCTCTCCACTCTAAGTCTCGTCACAACTCCTCAATGCTATGATATATCTCACAAACTCCTGACAAATTCTTCTCAAGTTCTTAGTAAAGAGGTAAACATTTTTAGACAAGAGGCAGAAGTAAGTAGCTGGAGGCAGGATCTCTCTATTATTTGGAAGGTAAACAGATTTATTCCTCTTAAAGTAGTGATTAGTAAATACGTTACCATTTAACTGCCCTGCAGCTAAGGCAATAAAATTACAGTTTATCCAAAATCAGAAATATGCCAATAAATTTGATGCTCATAGTGACACTGAAATCATTAGGAGCATTTTTTTTTCCTATAAGAAAGGAGAATGTAGTTGAGTTAAAAAGACTAAATATACAATAGCACTTGAAGATACAGACTCAGATCAACTGAAATAGCATTCTCTTTTACACATGAACAGTTAAAGGACACATTAGCTTATAAAGTGTTTTATTGCTAGAGCTTTTTCTTTGAGTCGGAGCCATTAGAAATGGCTAACATAGGATGTCTAGAGAATAGAGATGTTCTGAAGCTACTTTGAGAAGGAGGAATTGAAATGGAGGCGGCAAGACATTGGAGGTGAGGGGCTGAGCGTGCTGGAGCATTGGGGTTGCTTGCAGAAGGTAACTGAAATGAGGGTATGTGGGGAAGGGAAATAAGAAGGTGAATAAGATGGACTGTGTAGGTGACAAAGGTCAACAAGAGAAACAGGAAAGGACTAGCTGGATTGAGTGCAGCAGAAGGCAGAAAATGTGATGTAGCGCAAAGAGGGTTTCCCTAGCAGAGTAAATGGTGTTTCAGAGACTGGAAGGAGTCCCCTGAGAGTCTCCTCTCTTTTGCTGCCACTGAATGTCTATAAAACCCCTGTCAGATTGTCCTATTCTTCTGCCAACCATGAAAATTCCCTTGCTAGCTTCATAAAGGTGTTGTTACATGGGTATGTACAGTGCATGTATGGTGTGTATATATAGTGGGGTTCAGCTACCAGCTGCCTCCTTTGCCACATGTTTCTCAACTTTTATACCCTGCTTGCTGCTGTCTTTCACACCATCACCTGATCTCTCCATATAGAGGTCCACTTTATGAGTGAATGTAGCTGAGCTTTATTTGACCCCTTTTTTTTCCCCCTCTGGGTTTTTTTTTTTGGTTTTGTTTTTTTTTCTTTGGAGGGAGGAGAGGTAGATATGGGGGAAAGAGGAACAGTGTAAATCATTCATAGGCTAAAGATTGCACAAGCAGCAACAATTACAGGTGTCTGAATTGAAGTGTCTGGCTTTGTATTTGCACAGCTATTCTTCCCACTTCACTGCAAACTTTATCTGAAGCCTGGCATTTCTGTTAAAAAAAGACTGTTTCTTAGAGCTTGAAAATGTGAATGGATTTTATAGTTTGGAACCTAAGTTTATAGATTTGCTCAAGAACACAAACCTGTTCACTATAAGAATCACAATTAGAATATCTTTTTCTTCAAGGGCTCAGTCTTACAGGAGGCTGAACATTATTGACATTAAGCTCATAGAGTTAAGGTGTATATAATCAAAGTACACAACACTCCGAAGAATTGAGCCGTAAGCATAGAATTCACTAGACTAATGCATTTGGAAACACTTTGCTTTGCATATAGAGGGAATGATCACACATCAGACACCTGGCAATTTTGATGATCCTGGCTTCATAAGAATAACATTGCATACTCTATTACCAGAAGAGCAATAAATGAGAACACCGAACAGAAGTGCCAAAAGGAATCCTTTAATATCATTTTTATGAACATCTGTCATTTTGTTTAAGTACAAAGAAAAACGAGCTTATGCAGAATGAAAAATCAGTTCTAAAATGGAGAGTATTAGTACCTTTTGCAAAATGTTCTTATTTTTATTGAGCATTTTACTGTATGCATGAGAATTTGCAGCATTATTCTTATGGCTCTGCACAACCTCCATTGTGCATTCGGCCTTGGTATGGAACCGAGAGGAGCTGGCTTCCACATAAGGACAAAAAGATGTGTAATGAATCATGAAACAAGCCTGTTTTATTCAATAAGACATTGTCTGAGCTTTCTTTCCACATGAAGAGCTGGCCATTCAAATAGAAATGACCTGCAGAATTTTTGCATAGAAAGGAAGCTAAATGTGTTGGGGCATATGTGGTAATAAGTCTGTTGTCTCGTGATACTATGTGATTAAATTAAACATTACTTGCATTTGGAAACTTCTCTAGTGCAAAGAGCAATGAAGTATTTTCTCTTGAAAATGTCAGTGATTCCTTTCTCTGGTAATTTTTCAAAATTTCTGTAATTGCAAAACCTTTGTTTTTGGAATAAATGCAGGCAGAGGTGTCTGGCACAACGGAGAATAAAAGATTGAAAGGCTTTCTCAGGAAAGCAGGTGCCAACATTACATATGCTTTATAAAATAAACCTCACAAATAAAAAGCTGCATGTGCACAGTAGGTAAAAGATGTCACCAGTACACCCTGTAGTATCTCACATGAGGTTTTAAAATGGAATTTGTAGAATTTAGATACTACCTTTAACCTGTGAATAGAGAAAAGAAAGCTTATACTTAATAAGAGTAACTGCAAATACTAAATACAGGCATCAACATATCTATAAATTCTTGGTCTTCATTGTGCTGTGTAAAGCACTGAGTTACAGCATGACACTGTTGAGCTGTCATGATTTTAGAGGCTGGTGCATTGAGTAATGACAGTTTTACTGGTTTTTTGCTGAAATTAGTTTATGTGGAACGGGTCTTACTAGGATGAAGGGAATGTTTTAATTTTGAGATTTGAAAACCTACCATACAAAGGTTACTTTCTGGGTTTTTTGGTCTTTTTGTGCAACAATATGAAACTATGAAGCACTTATTAAAAGGTTTTCTTTTTCTTCATATCTTTGCAGCATTCTAGCCTTACTGGAATGTACAGCTTTTTCCATTTAGACATTCCACACAACAGGTTTGGTAGTTCAATGCATACATACCTCTTTCTTCTCTCTGTAGTCACTGATGCCTCTGGTTGATTAATCTTAGAATAAAGCATTCCTAGAAGAGCTCTTCCAGAGAGGGTTTTCTGTAGGCATCTGTTCTTTACATCCAGGGCAAGATGGTCCCTGCATGGTCAGGCAGGCTGTGAAGTTCAGTATGTAGGAACTTTGATTTTTACAGTCTTTTAACTTGTGGATGTGACTTCTTCATGTAGGAAACACTTGCTGCAAGTCAAAGTGCAACAAGCTATCAAGTCAAATTAAAACTAGAAATGAAAATGGAAAATGAAAGAATTTTTCTTCCACCCCAGAGTAGAACACTGGCTCCAGTGCACATCAAGGCCTGACCTTAAAGCTTTCACCGATAGGATTCTTTCATAGAGCAAGAAAATGAGTAACTGAGGAAAGTAGGAAAAAAGGGGGAGAGCTGCAATCTGCAATAGTCCTTTGACTCATTGTTACTGTTAGAGGAGTCAGTGCCAGACATGCTGCTGCCTCTTTCCTCACTTTTACACACTTTAACGTGTTAGATCTTTCCTTTTTTTTTTTTTTTTTTTTTTTAATATGTGGTTAGTCATTTTCATTATGAAAGTTCTGCTGGAATTTGAAAGTTGTCCACATTTTTGTTCCAAATGTCATTACATCAGCTAACATTTTTGTCACCTATAATGACAAGATTTTGTAGCATTTCTAGCACATCTTTCAAATACATTCTTATCTGAAGAGTTCTTCTTTTGGTAATTAAAAATGACCTGGCTGCATACTAAATGCTAAACTATTGTGAAACGCTAATGGCTATCTTCAAGGTTTGAGAATCTTCTGTTCCCTGTAAATTGTGCAAAATGTGAGTTTGGGATCTTTGAAAAATATCTTCATCCCTCATGTTCATAGATTTCAGTTAATTGAAATGAATAAGGTCACTGAGTTTGTCTAGAAGGCCATTTAAGAATAACTATTTCTGAAAAAATAGTTTCTTGTGAAGAGCTTGAGAATGCCAACTTAACTCTGATGCATGTGGCTTCATTGACTCCCTTTTCATATAGGCTGACTCTCCCCACTGCCTGTATTTCTATCCACAGAGTATTTTTCTAATTACAGAAGCGGCTATTAGCTTAGAAAAAATATACACAGTACCAATAGCTGGGCTAGAGATGAAGCTGTAGCTGCCCTTCAGACACTGTTGCTGTCTCTGAAGCCAGCCTGCAGGATGCCTTTTATTTTCCCTTTGTGCATCGTCACAGTTTTGTTATCTGATGATGGAATTAGTGCCCTGTGGCTCCTCTTGGAGCACTTGTCACATACAGGTGGAAAACACTCGTGTTTGTTGTTTTCTGTGAATTTTAGCAGTTCTTGAATTCATAACCATTTAAACCACTTGGAAAACTGCTAATTACATTTTGCTCTTCCACGCCTCCTCCTTCTCCCATCTGCTGCCTTTTTCTCCCACCTTTCCTTATCACCTCTTCCTCTGATGAGGGTGGAGTTCAGTTGTTCCTGCCTGATGGCCCACCTCTGTTATTTGGCTGCGTGCCCGAGCCTCCCGGCTTCCCTGGTGTCTAACTCTGGGCACCTCCATGTGTGATTTCAGCTCCTAAGGTTCTCACTTGAACTTGCTTCTCTCCCTTTCAGCCATGGAATATTCTTATGTTCCTTCTGTTGGTAATTTTAGCTCTCAAAAGCAGTTTCCAAAGTGAGTAGGAGAGTGAGGTTGGCCCCTCTGTGGGCTCCCTTGGCACCCTGCAGCCTGGGTGTCCTGCATCCGCAGGTGGCTGCCACCCACTGGGATGGTCCCGCTTGGCAGCAAGGCCAAGAGGACTCCGTCAAATCAGTAATTACAAAGTAGCTGAAAACCTCCCACCTTTGACAGTGGTTTACATAACAGTATGGTGAAATTTGTGCTGTGCTGGGTATTCTGAGGACGTGGCAAGTAATCAGAAGTTTAATGTATTAAATTATAAAGAAATGATGTCCATTTTGAGGGCAAAATTAGATGGGGTTTTTTTCCATATATTTTATTGGGAGATACGGGTGCAGAGAACTTTTTCATTCCTTGTTCACTGGAGCTTTTATTTATTATTAGAAACCGAGTCAGATGCCTGGTTTGTAGTGCACTTGCAAGTTGTAGGGACGCTTAGAACTCTAAGTAAGTATCTATAATGGAAAGAAATGAGAGAGAAAAGCTAGTCAGGAATTTTCCAGCAGCATGCTTTTTTCCTGGAAAAATGGTGTTTCAAGGAAACTCAAGATGTTTAATGGAAATTCTTTGGGGTTTTGTTATGAACTTGTACAAAATGAGAGGCTGAGTTGTTAGAGAAGGCAGTCTGCCATACTTTGTGCTGTTGCTCTTGATTTCACATCATATCAAACAGTATAATAGAAATACTTGGGTTTACTTTTAAAGTCATTTGAAGGACACCTGCTCTTTATTATTGATTGTCAAGGCATCAGAATGTTCCGTTGTAAACTAAACAGGATATGTTTCGTTCCAGAAAAAAAAAAAGGACATGTTTTAATCAATGCTGGGTGGCAGATGTGTCTGTGATGATTTAAAAGTAAGATATTTCAACTCTTATGCTATAGATGACTGAATCGTTAATTGTAGTGCACTACTGCTGGCATGGAGTGCAGTAATATAAACAAAGAAAGCAAAAGGCCATGGCAAATTACATTTTTTTAAAGCAAATTAATTTGAATCCTGAAAGTAAAAAAAAAATAAAAAAAAGCATTTTTGGTCAAAGCATGTTTATACATGGATTTTTTTTTTTTTTTTTTTTTAAATATTGTGTTGAAAATACTAAGATTTTGAGAAATTGCCACTTTTCACAGAATCGCTGTGATTGGAAAAGACCCTTAAGATCATCAAGTCCAACTGTTATCTGACTCTACCAGGGCCACTACTGCACTATATCCTTCACCAGTTCAATCCTCTGGGCAGCCTGTTCTAGTCTTTGATAACTTCGGTATAGAAAGTTTTCCTAATGTCCAACCTAAATCTCTCTCTTTTTTTTTTTTAATAAAAAAAAAAAAAAGGTTGATGTATAATTTCCAGGAAAGGTCTTGCCATTTTTAGTGAGAACACTCCTGGAAGAAGAGACTGGCCAGGGTGGCTTTATGTTCCCATCTCCGGAAGATGCTGTAGCTCAGATTCCACATTCTGATTCAGGCAGCATTTAGGAGCCCAAACTATGTCATGTTACTGACTTACCTCTTTAGCTTCTGACACTTCTCTATGAAAGATGCTTGCACAATTTACCATATGTAATTTTTAAACCTAATTTAAGTTAATTCTGTACCACTTCTCATCAAGGCACTTTCAATTTATTTTTTACTTTTTAGGACTGATTTAATTAAATTTAACATAAGTCAAATCATATTGATTGAAATTACCTTAAATGAGTTTGGCTTAAGCCCAAGTAACACAGTCTTTTGCACCTGTTTTAAGTTAAATTGGTTTAAATTTATGCCAACAGTTATACTTTTGCCAACCGTGAGCGGTAGTCGGCACACCGAAGCTCACATTTCTAGACTGCTATGCAGTACAAAGTAGAGAAATAATCTAAGGTTACTTATGTGTACTCAGCTCTCAGTGGTATCATTTGTAGCGTAAAATACCATTTAATTAGTATAAGCCTCTGAGAAACTTATCAATACCAAGTGTTTGATCTTGCATTCTTTCAATCCTAATTTCCCAGTGTATTTTATACAGTCAAATAAATGGCGATTTTGTGTAATCTCAGGGTTTTTTAAACATCAGCCTTTAATGTGGCTCTTATTAGAACTCACGCTCTTCAACTTTAGCATTCTGACATCTTTTCCTTTCTTCTCATAGCTTTAATAGGAAATACCAAATGCTTGCAAAATAGTCTGAGCTCAAAGCAGGAATAACAAGAGGATTGTCTTTGGTGAGGAAAGACAGAAGTACAGGCAAGCTCTCTGTGCTCAAATTTTCTCTGTAGTTCCAGAGCTCTCAAACACACGTGGAAACTGCCACTTGATTTCATCTGAACTCTCCCCTTGTGGCCCTTTGCAAATGTTATTTAGGAGAAAAGCAAGTAAAACTCCGCTTATGACTAGGAGTGTTTTGCTAATTTGATCTTAAATCCACTAAGTCTGTAGGTAAATATTGATGCTAATTCTATACTCACATGGCTGTAAGCTAGAAGAAATCAAATGGAATGGAAATGGACAACTTGAGTTTTTCCCAGATACCTGTGATGAGTTTGGTGCTACAGAAGCTGACCTCTCCTCCTCCTTATGATGTAAGGAGGTGAGCAGAGCTACAGTGAGGCTAATGGAACATGCATTCTTACCCTATACACAAATAGGCAGGCATTTGGACATGACTGTGCAGGACAGTCTCATCCAAGTGCTTTAAGACCATAGAGGGGTTTTCACATCTACAAGCTTAGCAATTTCCAATGTAAAATAATTAATTTCTTTTGGGGTGCATTTTAGGGAAGGAAGACAGTTGTTAATTTTATTTTTACTTTTATCTGGTTTTTTTTGTTCTCCTCAGTCTCTCTCTCTCTACTACAGAAATAATTTTCTGGTGCACAGCATTGACTGATGTAACCTATTGTGTCTGAGACATATAAATTAACAGAAATGGAAAATAATGTGCTGCCATGGTTTGATACAACATTTAATACTGCCGCATTAATATCCGTTGCAATGTAAATATTACTGTTTAGAAAATGTTTGACCCTTTCTAATATAGGAGGCCACACTACATTATATCAGACTGTGCTCTGTCATGTTGCAGCTTGAAATGAAGTAACAAGAAGTGACATGAACCTTTGTAAAATACCACAGTGCAGTAACCCATTTTTAATGCTGTCACTATAAACTAGGGTAGCAGGTAGAAACAAATCAAATGTAACATCTGAACAGGAAAATATTGTTAAAATTACCTACAGCCTTCAGTTAATATCTGACTGTCAGGACATCTCTAGCTGGAGTATCAATTCACATTAATAAGATTGTGCAGTTTTGTGATGGGAATGATCGTGAATCTCATTATAGAGATTGTCACTTCAGTGTTATTTATCGGTACCTCAGACAGCGTTGTGATATAGGTAACAGTATGAGCTTTGTCTTGTAATTTTCTTGACTAACAATCCCACAGGCTCACCTTGCCTCCCTTCCCAGGTCTAAAGGAGTGACTACTGCAGTGCTTAGGTTAAGCATCCCAGAAGCTTACTCGCCATTTCAGCTTGCAGTATTTTTGTTCCATTTACTCCCCAACCTGTCTCCCGCTAATCTGCCCCCAAGCACATTCTTACTGGCATGAGAAGGCTAGCAAGGTGCTCGCTAGCTTTCCTTCATAATACCTTCCTAAAGACTGACAGCATCCAGCTTTTATGATCCTGATATTTCAGCAGTCCTAGGGCCTCTTCCACAAACGAATCTTGCACCTGATGCCAAACTATATCCAAAAAGCAAAAGCAGTGAAAAATCATGAATTTTGTTGGACACTGTGGATATAACAACAAACTTAAAGAGTGCAGAGACTGATTCACCAGCATTACTGCTGAGGAACAAAGTAGCAGATTAGTTGGATCTGGTACTTTTGGACATAAATACTGTTTAGAGCCATTAACAATGGATTTCAGGCTTATCCTGATGACTTTATCAAACTGCAATTCTACAGAACAATTGAGGCTTCTAAACACATGTATGGAAATAAAATTCCCAGTTTTACAACGAGGTTCTTTGACATGTATGCAGCAAGTAGGTCTTTATCAGACTGCTTTTATTATATATGAATGAGCACTACAATGATTCAAGTGATTCTTCTGTTTACACTGGTAAAGGCTGCAGTGTATTAGGGCTTCTCTTTCTTGCAACCTTTCTGCTACCTTTTATTTCTTCTCCTACTGTTCTCTACTCCCTACTAAAAGGAGGATGATTTCACTGGAGAATATTCCTCAACAACAAGCAGGTGAATCTTGCAGTCTGACCCAATAGCAGGAGACTTGGTATTTTTTCAGTTTAAGGGATTTTCACAACCACCATACAGGTAGAGAAAATTCCCACAGCTCTCGGTTTTCTATGTGGTGCAGTCATGGCATTACATAAATGAGTGATGTGACCTGACACAGGATGATTGAGGCTTCTGTGTTCGCAGACAACAGAAGAAACTAGGCTCAAGGTGTAACATAGGAAGTCCAGAATAGATATTAGGCAATGTATTATAATGGGGATGACAGAACATTGGAACTAGTTGCCCAGAAAGGTTTAATAATCTTCATCCTTAGGGGTATGAAAAACATGACCGAATAAAGACCTGAGCAACCTGATCCAACTTCAAAGTTACATTCAACTTCAAAATTGGTTCTGCTTTGGAAGGTCATCTTTCCCAGGTGACCTGCAGAGATCCCTTTCACCCTAAATTATTCTATGATTTTTTTGTCAGCAATTTCTCACTGAATAATATTTGCTATGAAGACTGGCTTGAAAGGGTTAAATTATTTTATTTAAGGTTATAGGGTGAACATGAACTGCTGTAGAAGAATCACACACTGCTGACTCTTCCACTAGACATCTAATGTTATGAATGCTTGTAAATGTACCATGAAGATATTCTAAATTGTATTTGTTTTTCATGTTATCTTAAAAACTGTTCTAAAAACTGAAAGTCACATTCTTTTTAGTTCATTATTTTTTTGTGTACACTATGAAAGAATTAAGGACTAACCCAGCTTGCTGCAGGTCATCAGATTTCCTCATTGACCTTGTCTGATATCATCTGTTTGTGTTTGAGACTGCTTAAAAACCTAAATCTATCCTGCACAAAATAAATATAGGAAAAGAACTCTTAAGAAATGTTCTTTATTCTAAGCCCAATGGGCTATCTTTATTTGATAGAGCTAAGTATTTGACTAGTATCTAGTTTTGCAATAAACAGAAGCTGAAATGTAATTTACCAGCTCTTCATGAATTGTTTATTCATATCCACCCTCGGGATATTCCAGTACTATTGAATTACTCAGTATGATGTTGACAACTAGTTTTGTGTGGTTTTTTTCCTTCTAATTTCTGAAATGTGCTGTTATCCAGTATTTAGATCTGAGAATTAATTATCGAGGACATGTGAGAATTTTGAAAAAACAAAACCAAAAATGTAGACAAGTTAAATATAATGGGCCAAATTCTACCCTGAATTACATTGCTGCAGCCCAACTCGTGACAGCAGAAAGACAGAATGTAGGCAATTAAATATTACTGCAAGATTGTCTTTTCATGTGTGACATTGCTTTCTAGATCTCCTAAAAATACTCCAGGGTTTGGGGGGGAATTGGTTTGTTTTTCTCCCCTGTCGATGTAGCGATACAGTAAACTTCTGTAATAAGAAAGGAAAAAGCAAGCGTAAAAAATCCCTTGACATCAAATTATTCTTCAGGAAGTTAATAGTGAGTGCTATTTCATTTCTCCAAGAAATTCACAAGTGAAGGTAAGGTTACATTCCTTACCAGTTATACAGGAGAGAAAAAAAGCCCAATGTTTTCACCAAGGCTTCAGAATGATGAGGTAGAATCTGAGAACTGATCTGTGCCTGGTCCCCTGGACTGCACGATGCCTGCTGAGGGGTTTCACTGGGATGAAAGCGTCTGCCCAGATATGAGGACTGGAAAAAATAATAGCCAACAAGACCTAAGAAAATAAAAAAAATATGTAGATTGAAAGAAGGGCACTAATGAACTGAAATCCATAGCAGTTTTGGTATTTGACCTGGAAAGATGAGGCAGTTAACTTTGGAATAGGCAGGACTTGCTTGCAGCAACACAAGATAAAAAGATAAGTAGGGGTATAAAATATGAAGAGAGGAGACTGCCATGCATATTTCCAGTTAATGTTGAGACAGCTGGTGTGGAGAGATTTCATAAGATAAAAATAACATTCTTATTTTGTTACAATCTTAAATTGCAGCATTCCTTTTTCAAAAACAGTTACAGCACGAGTTAGTTAATATCCTTACGTATTTATGCTCTAGACTAGTGCAATGCTTAATAATATAGGACTAAAATTGAGGATGATTTTGTGTGGTTTTCTAAAACAAGGCCCCGCAGAACACAAATAAAGCTTAAAGGTAAATTATATTGTGAATATTCTCTAAGCATCAAAGCCTCTGTTGCCTGCAACCTGCATGCTGCAATACTAAATTAAAAATAACCACCCTCATTTTATTTATCAGGAATCCAATACCAGGAGATGTATTGTGCCATATAGCTCCCATAGTGGCAGACATTATATTACTGGAATTATCCCTGAGCCTTCCTTCTATTCTTTATCAGAGCTGCAGAATAACCTGAAATATCCAGCTGACCCACAATTCACAGTGGGCTTTGTGAGAACTTAGGCAACAGCTGTTACTCACTTATGGTACTTTAAAAATTATAAATCTTTAACTCAAAAGTCCTTCAACTGGTAATTATATTTGCTGGGGAAAAGGACCAGATTCAGTTCTGAAATCTTCCCACTTACATAAAAAAACCCAAACCAAATAATGTGGCTTGAGCCCCTCCCTGGCTCCCTGACCCCAGCTGGGCTCAGAGGATGCCTGTTTGCAATCAGGGAGTCCAGGGTTAACAGGATAGACTTTTATTTAAGAGAAATGCTATCGTTCTGTCAGACTCTCATCAGAGTGCCCTGTCAAAGCTTTCTCCAAGATGCCTGCCCCATCAGTCTCTGTTTCTCATGACAAGTCCCATATCACCAGGGCTCTTGTCACAGCTGCTTCCATGCCTGGGCTCCGACTTGCTTGTGAGGGTAACCTCTGCAGGGCTCAGCTCTGGGAGGGAGAAAACAGCAGTCGGGATCCCAGCTTAGACTACCCACTGAGGTCATCCAGAGCCTTTTTCCTTCCTTTCCCTTTGCCCAAAGCACTGTTACTCAATCACTCAGACGTCACTGGCTGTGGCACTGCTGGGAATTACCCATCCCCTGGACATGCTGGGTATAAGTTGTGTCAGTGTGGTCATGTCATTAAAGCCCTTCAGCTTTTTCTGTTTTCAAGACTGCTACATTTGTGTTCATGCCATACAGCTTATTGCACGTTTAGCTGTTTGAACAACAGGCAATTTTCCTGGCGGTTACTCCAGTTTCTAATGAATTTATTTGTATTGTCTTGAGTTCTGCCCTTTTTCCAGAAGCAAGAACTGACCCTCGATATCATTATTAGACTTGCAGCTTTCCTACCCACTTCATGCAATTACGTCCGAAGACTCTGTGACTAATACTCTGTAATAAGCAGCCTTTCTGATTTCTCATATGTGAAATCATTTTCTTATTGGTTATGCTGATGTAGTATTTGAATCCCCAGGTTTACAGAAATCACATTTCCTTTTTTCACCTTCTTGTGACACTGCACAGAGCTGCTGTTTATCCCTGGTGCTTTCAGCAACACAATAACTCCATCATAAATACCCTGCTTTGTTGCATTCCTGCTGCAATTATTAGATTGCACTTCTGCTCAGGTTCTTATTCCCAGATATTTATTATGGCCACATGACAAAGTGTGGATGTTTCTCCTCTGGAGCTTTGGGCTGGAAGTCTGAAAGGGTGGAGCTCTGCCTCTGGAATCCAAGTTTTACACAAACTAGAAAGTTTTACATGTGAATTAAAGAGCATGTGAGAACCAGCTAAGCTGTTACAAGTCCCAGTAGCTGCACTTACCTCGTCCATTCGTTATGCAGCACGAATAATAGTATTCTATTCACCCATAAATTCAAAGCGTGAAGGCAGCCTAATGCAAGCATTTGTAATGGACTAAACATCTTTCAGGTTTTTGCTATCTAGGCACGATTGCCCACTAAGGAATGGTAGAGTTCCTTTGTGACATCTTTCTAGGATTCAGCAAGTCTCTTGACAGACACTCCAGGACTCGGGAACCTCTCCTTGGTCATCAGCAGGTGTCAGCAGTGAAGTCTCTACCCCTTTCAAGCTTCAGATTACATAGTATACAGCTCTAAAGTTCAAGTCTTTGCACCATGGGGCTGCAGAATAATGCAGATCTGGCAGGAAGGAAACCATCATATTCATCATCCCCGCTTTAGAAGTCTTCTTACCCTTTCTAGCTGTTGTCCTCTATTCTATGAAATGCAGAGTGCCTTTTGAGAAAGCATCATTTATTAATAAGATATATTCTTTTAGATTTTGGCAGGTTACATTCCAAAAAAAGACCCAGTGTGTCCTTATGTAATGAAACACTGCACAATTCATGTCTCACCTCCTGCCACTGCTTTTAGAAAGAGGTGGAAATGAGTAATTACCCATAAATGGTAGGCATTTCTCCATTACTTACAGAGAGTATTTGTCAGTGATCATTTAGGCTTTAAATGCTTTTTTAAAAGCTGATACCATTCATAGACCTGCCAGTTTCAGAACTTTAACAAGTGTCCCTGAAACTCTTTAATCGATTTATTACAAAATTAGTCCATCTTCTCAATTCAGCTTTATTTACCTCTCTCTCTCTGTCTGACCCGTACTCAAACCGTTATTGTGGAGTTCTTTGCGTAAGCCAGAGTATAAGAACATGAAATCAAAGATTGTTCGAAGTACTATAATTTACAAGAAGATAAGTTTGCATCACCTGTAATTCAGTCAAGAGCTGAAGAAACACTAACCCGCTGCAGTGCCACTGACCATCATGACATACTTAGGTTGAACTTCTCTGTGTAATGCATGGGAGAAGAGGATATCTTGCAGCTTTCCCAACAACCCCATCACAACCAGCTTGCTATGGTGGTTAGGTGCCATGTGCCTGGGCTGGGAAGCCTCTGCCCCACGGGCTTGCTCCTGGGGTCAGCGAGGCACAGCCACCAACCGGCAGATGTTGCTGAACCAGCTGTGTGTGCTCTGCATCCATATGGCCAAGCTGCACTGCAGCCTGCAGTTTTCCTGACTGTACCCTTGTTCCCGTACATGTTGACTGCATGGCTGAATTTTCAAGTCACAATTTAACCTTTATCTGCAGTTATTTTTCATGTGATAGTATTGCTGAAGTCTTCTGTTTTAAAGACCTCTTCACTTCAGAAGTGATCTCATATACGGTGACTGGCCTAATATAATGTAGCTGTAAACTTCATAAAGCTACATTCCATCTGGAGTCACAGATTTGGGAATTTATTTCTTCTGGAAGAAGAGCCATTTCTCTTTGCCCTGCTTTTTAGAAATATGTAAGAGGCAGGTGTGCTAGTTACAAAAAATAGTTTGAACTGTAAAAAGTGTAGTTTTGAAACTTAAAACCAATAGAACTAGAATTTTTTAATCATTCCTCATAGTTGTGTCAAATTCTTAAATAATCTCCAATAGTATAAACTAATATAATTTTACAGAAAGATTATTTTATGTATTATTTGATCTTCTGATCATTTTACTTCTATTGTCTCCTCTTCTTCATCAGGACATCAGAAGTAGTAACCACTTGCTTGCATGGACCACTTCAAATAGTAGTTCATCCTAACTTAAGAATTTCAAGTGTTGTAGAGTGGGAGTTATATGTTGGCTGATTTTCTTAGCTGTCTTTTGTGTGTTTGCTTATAAATATCCATGCATATGGGGAGAGAGAGAGAATATTTTTGGAGAAAGATAATATTTAGAGAGAGAGAGAGAGTATATTTTTATATATATATATACACATACATTATTTATGTCATATTAATTTAAATTCAATGGATTTTTTCCCACATGTCAAGGAATGTGCCATGCTTTAGCCCTGAGGAAACTTAGTGAAATTAGATATGGTCAAGTTAAGCTATTTAAACTTGGGGATTTCAAATACTACAATAAGTAAACAGACTTGAAGAAGGCAACGCCTGACATGCTGTGGGAACACCAAAACTCTCTCTAAAGTGTGCGTAAAAGAGCAAGACACTGATGTGCATACACCAGCTGATATAATAGCAATGACTTTCTTGGAGAGTATGTAGAGATCAGATTTAGTCTCAGTGTATTAGTTGTTGTTCTGTCTTAACTGATCAACAGCAGTACTGTATACAGCTCAGCTTTTATTCAGTGAGTACTGTACTCTGCTTTTGCTTCAACTAAGGACAATTTCTAATGAACACAAAACCCCCCTTCCTTCTGCCTTTATTTTTACTCTCAATTACTTTTTAGAGTGTGCTGAACTTAGAGACTTAAGCTAAAAAGAAAAGAATATTTCCTTCTGCTAATACAAATGCCACTGAGCAATGGAATTGTTCAAACAAAACCCAAATTACCAGTGCGGCACAAATATTTTCGGGTTAATAACAGTTCATTTAGTCCTGCAGGCTTAGTTTTTGTCCAGAGAGAGCAGGCTTCTTGGTTTACATTTAAAGTTTCTATAGGGTACACACTTGCCAGTTTTGTGAAATGAAGGGCAAGAACAAGATTTCTCACCCAATGGATTCTGGGAGCTGTTTAGAGGATCTTCCTTAATTTCTGTGGGCACTGACCCAAAAGACTGGAATGTGCTGCAAAGCTGCCACAGGGAACTATTTTGTTATGAAATATATAATGAGACCATAGCTGTTTTAACAGAGTTTTGAGTCTTCTAATGTTAGTATGGTGTGGGTGGAAGGAAGGGGGGTGTGTGTCTGTGCTTCTGGTCATAATGCATTGAAAAAGTATATGAAATTGGAGTAGTTTGAACTCTTTTCTGCTTCTAGTACTCAAAATAAATAATCTTTGCTAACTTGGTAGTAATGATTGATTATTCCCTAAGCACCACTTTGTAGCTGAAACACGGAGACTTGCTGGTGTGCTTGAAACAGCATAAACAACCCATTGCTTTATGCATTAATTACTCAAAGAGTTTTACCACTAAGTGTTATGGTATTGATTAATTGGTTGGAAGTTGAAAGTTTTCAAACTCTCCCTCAGTGCCCACAGAGTGCATGTCTGAGAGCGTGGGGAATGATCAGAGCTCAGGTTTCAGTACATCTCCCATTAATTCTCATTAAATAGCTCCCATTCTTCTCCTCTTCCATGATTTAAAGTGGTTGCAACTGATTTAACGGATTTCACATTCAAAACTAACTTTGACAGGCATGAGAGAAGAGGTACCTTTATTTAGCATAGGTTAGATGTGAATATAAAAGACATCCGTAATTAAAGATGTGGGTCTAGGGGCTGGAGAGGAGCACCATTCATGGTTTTAGGACTAAATGATGCCTATTTGTGCTCTGACTGATGAGTTCTAATGGCGACAATTATTGATACTGCTCCTGAAAGATAAGTCCACTGCCTCTTTCTTCTGCCATGATGGCAGAACAAGGCATGTGTCCCCATGTGTCGCTCCACTTCTCAACCTCGTAGGTGACCTTAAGCCACCAGCGCAAGGCAGTTGTGCACAGATGCTGGACTGCAAAATCCACACCCACCTGTGGTCCATGGAAGCACTGCCTTGTATTGACTTTCCTCTGGTCATCAAATGTGAGTCAGTTTTCCCTCCTAGAAAAAACTACAGGGAATTAGCTTTTCAGGCGTACATTGACAAAAAGTGTTACTGAAACTTCCTTAAAAGTCTGTGATATGGTTTGATTAGAAGGAAATAAATAAAATCCAAACATGAACTACAATGATCTTCCTTCTTTCTTAAGGGCAGGGAGGAAAGCCAAGATGAAGCTTGGCTGTTTTGCTGGGCTGATGAGGCTGAGGGCAGATATCAGGGGAGGCCTCTGTGTGTGACAGAAAGATACAAGGCAGTTCCACAAAAGCAGTGGATATTTAAAAATGCCAGAAGAAAGATAACTGTAGTTCTGCTTTTTCATTACAAATAGCACCCTACCATTGAAAGTAAGTATCCCTGCCATAGCCTTCAACAGAAGATCAAAACGCTATCATTTTAACATCAAAAAGCGTATTCTGTTTTGGTTTTTTTTCCCAGTGAAAAGCACCTCTTGCTGTCTTTTTGTTTATTTCTTTTCTTTTCCCAAAGACTAAGGCATTCAGACTCTAGGGTGGAGGCTGTTTATGTCTCTTCTCTTCAAAAGATGTTTGACAGCTGATCCCGGGAGAGGGTCTCTTAGTCTTTAAAATCTTATTAAGCTGCAATATTTGGAATTTTGAGGCTAGACTTTAGCCTTTGAGGGAGAGTATTCAATGGCATGAATCTTTTAAGCTGCAGTGCTGCAAGAGATGATTTCAGCAATTTGCCACAGACCATTTGTCAAAGGGACAATGAGGCATTTGTGAGCAATATATGGTGGGAATAGGCTTCAATTTTTTCATATAGCAGTGTTGGATGAAACACTGTTATGTCTGTGTGGTTTACATGGCACTTAAAAAAGCTCAGGCAGCCTCCACGGGAGTATAAAGCCCAATTTTTAAAATATAAATCTCAATTTCAGGTCAAGCTGGACAATGAAAACAGAGCAATTTAGGAAAACCATTCACCATTTGTTTAGTCTGAATTTGTAAGGTGATAAGTGTAGGTGAAAACCAGGCTTAATTGTGGCCTGCTTAAAAGAATTCATCCCAAACCCACCCCATGTACTAGCATTGGCATTTAGTGTCTTTTCACTGTTTTGCTTAAGGTCAGGCTCTGTTACTGTTGCTAAGATTAAGGACATGGTTTAGTTAGTGGTGGACTTCGAAGTGCTGGGTTAATGGTTGAGCTCAATGATCTTAAAGGTCTTTTCCAACCTAAACGATTCTATGATTGAAAGGGCTTTTTAATGTAGGATTTTCAGTGTAAATACTATATGAACATAAATAAGCAGAACACGAGGGAGAAAAGAATCCATATTAAAGTTCTTGGAAACCATCTGTACTACTGTCAAACCTGCCTGAAATTATCCATCATGGGAATGACCAAAATACCTCTTACCAATGGAGATTTATATATGAGCATATGTATGCAACAAAATGAGACTTTTCCCAGTTAGGAAAGCTTGGGTGGAAGAGTCTAACAGATTCCTGTAAAATTTGAAATTTTTTGCAGATTTACTGACGGGTACGTACTATGCAGATGCTTCATAGAAGTCACAATGCTTAATTTATGTTCTAGTGACACACATTTGTTCACTATGATTTTCAAGATCCAAGCTATAATGAGTGTTTTGATGACATAAATGACATCCAGATCTATTCTGTTCTGTTCAAAAATTCTGCAAATAAGGATGTTGGGATCCATGGGAGGGAAAAAAAAAAAAAAAAAAAAGTTTAAATTGCTTTTTTGTTCTCATTCTGTTCACCACTGAGGTAAGACACTGCATGGTGCAGCATCAGCATAAACTGCAGATGAAACAGTGGAAAATGAAGTTAGCAGCAGCATTTTTCCCATCTTCAGGGAAGATCTGTGGTGGTAAATATAGTGCCAATAGAGGGAAAAACATAATGTTGACGTATCTCATAATAATGACTTTCTCATTCATCACTGCAGTAAGCCAACTGTTCTCCCCCTTGGTGTCACAGCAGTAGGGAAATTTCAGCTACAAGGATCCACAACATCTTTATCTACTTTCTGTCTTTGAACAGACCCAAATGACATAATGATAGTGCCTGGTGCTGGGAAGTGAAACTTTCAGCATCCATCTGCCCTAGCTCCTTCACCAGTAGTCTCTGTCATTACTAGGTACTCAGTTTAAAGATACAGACTAAGCAATTTCTTGTTAAGGCTGAAGTGAAATCCTGCAAAAGGAGTTATTGGAGGATTAGAGGAAATTTATTTTCCTTACAGATAAGTAAAAATGAAACTGTTGTAAGACAGGTGGTAGGATTGCTCCAGCTTCCTTTGAAAGTGGAGGAAATGCACAAGTGCGTCTTTACATCTTAAAGCTGTCCATAAAGCCCAGTTATTCTCCCGTGTTGCAGAATGTTGTGCTCTAGGTGCTATACATACATCACTGCAGAGATTAGACTGTCTTGAGCTATTTTAATTCCACGCTATTTTCAGCTCCCTTAAATGTTACAAATATATATACCTCCTCTTGCAACCTGATTTGTTATTGCTGTTTATTTTCCAGTGCTTTATTAATTATGCCAGTGACAGTGAACATGCTCGTTATTTTATTTCAACATGCCCCATATGATACTTGGGTGAAAAGTCCATGGAATTCATCCTTTAATTGACTGCTTTGATTCTTTGCTTTGCCTGTGGGGTCCATTTAAAAGCCCTTTGCCCTTTATTATGTAGTAAAGTTCTTTACTATGAGGGTGTAGAACACTGAAACAGGTTGCCCAGGGAGGTGGTGGAGGCCCCATTCCTGGAGCCATTCAGTCAGGCTTGATGAGGCTCTGAGCAATCTTATCTAGCTGAGGATGTCCCTGCTTACTGCAGGGGGGTTGGACAAGGTGACCTTTGGAGATCCCTTCCAAGCCAGGGCATTCCATGATTCTATAAGATGCATGAGCAGTATCTTCTAGGTAGGAAGAAGTACTTCATAGAAAGAAGAAATACTGAGATCAGCTTCCACTTGGAAATGTCATTTTTGTATTTCAACAACTAGAATGAAGCATGTTGTCAGAATAGACAACCAGACGTTTCAGAAATGTTCATTATGTCAGTCTCTTTTGACTTTTGAATACTCAGCTTGAAGAAACTTATTTTCCAGAAGTGTTTAGCAGTCTCCACTCCAAAGTTATTAATTAAATTGTCATTAGCTTCAAAAATATAACAAAACTCCTTCAGTGATGGACAAAGAGAAGTCAAAACATTCAAGTCAAGCACAGCTTTTGAAAAATGAGGTCTATAAAAGCAAGCAAAACAGGTTGTCCAGTTTCATTGTGAAATGACTTACCAGCTTTCCATTATTACTTTGCTGAATTCCTAAGATCTGCCAGGTATGCTGCTGACCCTGCTCCCACAATACCTGCTCCCAGTTGAGCAGAACATCTATTCCCCTGAATACTTGCCCTTTGAAATGGAAACGGTGAGCAGTAGTCACAAATTAAAGGTGCAAACCTGGACTTTGAGGCCGTGCATGCAGGAGGTGGGCCGATGTGTTACCGCCTGGCACTGCTCTACTTTTGCGTAGTGCTAATTGAATCCTCAGCAGGAATTCCCCTACAGTACCCGCCCTGGGGAGGCTTGTCGGGATGCTGAGCCAGAGCTAACATGAAATCAGAGCTCCAGCTTCATGCTGCCTACTGCCAAGCATCGCTGTGGGAGGGCGGTGGATTTGTGCCTCGGTATGAAAGTCAGCTTCATGACAGAAGCCAAGTAACTAAACAGAGAGGAAAGCTAGCTGAGGACTATCAAACCATATGAAAGCTCTGTGTGTGTGTTTGTTTTTAATAAAAAGAGATAGCAGCAGGAGACAAATGACCTATTGATCTGTGTAAAGTGAGGGCCAGTGTTTATAAAGACCTGCACCATTTGTAAATTCACATGTAGAAGTTTTCAATGAGCCCTGCATTCTGCTTACAATGCGGAAGTGAGAAACAGCTAAGGCTCTTTGAGGTCCTTTCAGTATGTTCAGAGGACAGGTAAGTGGCTGTATGTCTCTTCCCCCAGATTTGTTGATGAAACGGAAATCAAAACTTGTCAGTAAATCTTGGATTATACTTGATGTGTTCCCTCTGAACTTTCCTGCTCCCATTTGTTTCAGACAACTACTGAGACTAATAGGAGGCTTTCAGAAACATGGAATTTGCTCTTTTAGATTCAAATGTGAACTTTCTTCACATTCAGGACAAGCAAGTTAGAAAATATTCCACCTACATTATTTTGTGCCTAATTACTGAAGATATATTCAAGGATGGGACCTTTCACTTTTTTCCTGGTTACCCTGTTGTGCTGCTTTCCCGTTGTGTGAAATCAGTCTCTAGCAGCAAAAGCCCATATCCATAATTTTTCTCATGTGTTCCTGAACACTTGAATGTTTGTCCACCTTCTTAGTATCTCTACAGAATCCGTATTATTTCTCTTGTTTTCCTTTTGGAGTGATTGTGCCTGATTATACCAGTTCCAGGTGTATTATTCAGCAACCAAAGTAATGAACACTACAGAAGCATCTTGATAACATTATCCTCCCCTGTCACCTCTGTTACGGTCACTCACATTATTCCACGTGCAAAGAAGTCAGTTCCCTGTTTGCACTGTCTCTTTTCTTAAGCCCCTTATTACAGCTGCTTCTTAAACACCTTCCTTTCTGCTGTTTGAAAACATTTGGGCACCTCCTCATAACATAATGGTTTTCTGTTCTGCTTCTCTGAGATACAGGCTATTTAAATGGGGTGGCCCTCGGATGGAGAGCTTTCTCTTGCACTCACTGAACCCCAGGAACATGAAACGTTGGCTCATAATAGCCTGTTTCCCATGCCTGTGCCTCAGATTGTTTCTTGGCAAAATACATACTTTCATAGCATTCAAACCTTACCGAACAGATTTGTGTCCCAGACTCCACGCTTCCAAAAGTGCTCTTGCAAGGTATCTAATAATCATCTACTAGAAAGGGGCACTCTGACAACACACTGTAATAATATATCACTGCAGCCTCATTGCCTAGTTGCTGATACATCATCGTAACAGTGACAGACAAGAAACAATGCAGCCTGCTATCATACATGTTATTAAAATGAGATTGTGGAGATGGTAATGCTATGATGGAAAATATTCATGGTGGGTTCTCGCTATATCATTGAAATCATAATTAATGCTGATAATGATGTCATTTATTGTAATCTAAGAAGCAGAAATTCATATTCCAGACCTTTTTGTTGAAAAATACTCTATTTTGCTGGGGTTGTTTTTTTGTTTACTTAGTACTACTCTTGTATTTTATTTTTTTCAGCCAAGTCTCACAAGCAAAATAGCAAAAAAAAGAGCATTTTTTATATTTACAACTGCAGTATTAGAGTTATTTGTTTTTTTTTTTTAATCTCAAGTTAGAAATGATATCAAAGGAAACTTTTAGATTGGATTGCTAAAGAAACAAGGCTTGAATGGTTATGCTGTCTCCTCTTTTTATTGTACTGCCTCTCATGTGGTTTCCCATGCTAGCAGCTTGTTAATCTGTTGGCCATTTTCAAGCAAATATGACAGAAAGATAAAGATCCCAAAATGTGTTAGTTGCCTACATGCTTCATGAGAGTGAGAGGCTGGATAGAAAAGCAAGACAGAACTTAATGCCCTAACTGAAGGAAAACTTACCACTCAGATTTAACCCAGTTACTAGAGAGCAGAGGTCATAGGAAAGCAGGTTTTGTAACTCCTGCAGCTTGCAGAAGTACTTTTGAAGTAGAAAAGGAAGAGTTCCTCAGCTGGCATTTATGGGCAGATCCTGAGACTACTGCCCACAGTTTTAGAGCTTTTAGCATCCTGCTAAAGGTTCATTCAAAGCACTTGCTTTGAAACTCTAGCCCATTATTGATTACCAAAACACCAATGCTTGGGGTTCATGGAACATTCTGTTTATCACAAGAAATCACTAAGTGACTCTTTTGAAAATGCCTTTAGTGAAGTTCACACATAGTTGCTGTCACTTACTATGTCTTCTCCTTATAATATTTTGACCTGCATGAGCAGTTTAGAGATCAGTTTTTCATCATGTACAACATCAGTGTGTGTGGTTTTGATCTTTTGCCTGAGAGATGTGGACAAATGATTTTCAGACACTTCCAAAGTAAAATCTGAAGCAAGGTGCACATTTTTCTCCCTGTTGTATTTTTTGAGTAGTTGTTCTGAAAACAACTATATTAGAAGTGGACTTAGATAGAAGAAAATGATTTAGACCTAAAAGAAGGGAGAAGGAAATGAAGGTACCATCTCTATACTGAGCATGCAGTGACGTGGGTGGTCTAATCTTTGGGGATGTAGCAGATTTTCATAGATAGGTACTCACCATTGTTGGCATAGCAGCAGTGAATTGTATCATATCTGCAAGTCCAGAACTTTGTGTATTGGCTTCACAATATGCTCTGTTCTTAAAAAGGAATTTATTTGAGTTTTAGTAGTTTATTTTAGTTAAGGCTTTAGAAGGAACCTACAAAAACCCTAACAGTCCACAAGGCCCTTAATTGCACTCAATAAATGACTCATTCATCCTGCATTAATTCATACATTGTATATCAACCTCTAATTTCTGTTTGATTTTAGTTATAATACTCCTTGGGCTTATTTCCTCACAATTTAAAAGTGACAGCTGCATTAACTTAATAACCTTTACAGAATAAATGAGAGAATAAATGAGAAAGCAGCAATGCCTTTAATAAATGTTGTTCATAAAACACAATTGTTAAAGGATGCTTAATTAGAAATACTGTGTGGTCAAAATAAGAATGGAAACGAATGAGACAGATAATGTTTTCTTGCTGGTAGCAACATCTTGACTGCTCACAGTAATTGTAATAATTCTTGTTATAACTACACAGACATGCTGTATGCTTTGTAGCAATGTTTGCACTTGGAGTAACTTATAAATTCAGAAACTGGTGAATGTATTGAAAATATAATGTGTAGTGTGTTATTGATAGTACTGTATTGACTACAGGAATCAAAGATGTAGTTATGGACCTTCAAATCCTTTGCCATTCTTGGCCATTCTATATGGACAGGAAATTTCTTTAGAAAACTCATCATCTGGAGGTTTTTGGGTTTTTTTTTTAAGAAGCCAGTGCAGAATCCTGGTGTATTTTTGAGATAATTTTCATGTTTCATAGTGGTTTGGGCATGAAGTGCCTGTTGCTTTCACACATGAGCTTTCTAGGTAAATCTTTCTTAATGAGATTTCATGAAGACATTGAATGAGGAGAAGAGCATACAGTGTTTGAGAGAAGAGCAATGACAAAGATGAAAAAGCAAAAGGAAAAGAAATGCTGACCAGTAAGGGACTTGGTAGATCAGAGCTTGGGACCAGCACGGCATTAGACGAGAATTGGGAAGGAATCAGATTACTGTTTTATGGAATTCTTATTTAGTTGCTGAGGAGCAGCATTTTGAAAGTATATTTCTGGATGTCTTTTTTCCCTTTTTATTTCTGTCTGTGTGGATTTGCCCAGTCAATCAGATAAACTGGCTTGTATATAATAAATGGTAGATAATGTCTGTGTGAATTGCTATTAGTGAACTCTGTTGGGGGATAGTGCTTAATTGTAACAAATGAAATTAGACTGACATAAAAGATGTTAATCTCTTCAAAATATATACACTATCCAAAGCAACTTCTTTGGCTTTTAAGTGTAGGATCATTTCTACTAGGTGTAGGTTTTAATTGGTACTTTGGGAGATTTCTTCATACATGTACTATGAATCTATTAATATTTAAATGCATCCACTCAATGCTGAGTTGGCCCAGATCTTGAAGGACAGCCTTATCCTGTTCTCAGAAGTGTCACTGACTGTGTGCTAATGATTACAGTATTTCATGAGCTATCCTGATCTTTGCTGCTTTGTAAAATTTGTAGTCCATATATTTAGGTCCCAGTGAGCACTGTAACACTGCTGATTGGTTAATTCAGTACCTGTAGTATTGCTTGACTAAACTGTGTGGAAGAAACATAAAGAAAAACATCTCACATTCAGCATTTGTTAAAGGGAGGTGTTAGAAGAAGATAATTTACATTACGGGATTGAACAGTTCCCCCAGCTTAATGACTATGCGTGAAATACAAAAAGAACAAACAGAAGATGCAATTAAACAGAAAATAAATTGTGTAAGTGAATTTCTAGAGATGTTAGTTTTCACATTGTATGTCTAGCCACTGATTATAAAGAAATTCTGAAAAATTAATCTTGTAAACAAATCCTGATAACTACCATTACATGAATTGAACAGTGGAGCATCACATCTACCTCCTTCCCACTCTTTAATCTGAAAGATTATAAAATCAAAGATCCATCTTCATTGTCACCTTATAGTCTCTGATCTGAACCAGAGAATGGTGTATACTGCTGCACACAGCTCCATTCAGACTTTCCGGAAATGCATTGTTCTCCATAGACCACAAAATAGAAATCAATTTATTTACCTGAGGTGTTCAAATACAAACACCAGCCAATATTAGTAAAGTAAATCTAAGCAAAGACAGATTTTGTTCTTATGTAGCTTATGAAAAGAAAACCAAACCACCTACAGCAAGCAATACTGAACAAAAGACAAATATTGATGCCCCAATGTACGAGCAAAAAGCCTTAAAAATCAAAGAAATGACAGCCTAGTACATTTTTAGGCTCTCAGTCTTCTACTCGGGTTGAAGAGGAAGCTCTGTTACAATCTCTGTTATAGCAGCTTCTGATAGCTCAGATCTGTGTGCCTTTTCACAGCAACTAGAACTGGAAAATCCTACTGTGAAGTAACGAAGCCAGTATGGACTGCAGTATTTTACGATATTGGTTGCTCATACATGTGGTCAGAAACAGGTACTTTGGTTAAAGAAAGGACTTGCGGTTAAAATTCTTTAATTGATGGGAATGTAAAATATTCAAAGATTTCCAACTGAAAAAAAAAAAAAAATCTAGCTGTGGAAAAAGAGTAAATACTTACCTGTCAAAAGAAAATGTAGTTGCAACTCAAGTAGACTCGTTAGTCTTCAAGAAGGATCAGTGACTCCCTTTATGTGCTCTGAGAGTACCCAGCCTGTGAAAGATAATAAAAGAGAGGTGAATTCTCCACTGAATTTCTTTAGTAATTTTTTTCTGTTTTTTTAGAAAATCTGTTAATAGGAAGGAGTGCAGAAGTTCCAACACAGAGCAGGTGCTCTGTACAGCAGCATTACAGAAATGAGCCCAGTCCACTCAAGGTTCTTAGTACATGTTCCCCCTGTTTTCCCTACAGAAGGTGGTTAAGAGTATACAAATGGAATATGCCACTCATTAATCATTTGAATACTTTGGGTCTCAGACCTTAATAAAGTATCTTTAAATGGTAAAACAAAACTTGCATGATAACCATGGTGCTGGACCATGATAAAACGTGTTGATATTACCATATTTGCAATGTCCACTGCATTTGCACCGCTGACTAGTGTAGGATAAAATATCAGAATGAAAAAGTATTTGGAAAGAAAGTAAATTTTTGTGTTTTCCCTACATTTATTTTACAAAATCCTATTGTGGTATAATTGCCAAAATTTGTGTTTATTGAAACCTGTATTTATTTCTAGATGCACTAATAGTATACCATTATGTAAATGTATTTTCTGTAAATGCCTAATATCTGTACATAGTTTAGTCTCTACATCCCTAATGTAATATATCAAACAATAACTCATTTGTCAAAGAGAGACAGTTCATTAGTATTCAGCAATCATTTGGACAGAATAAAACAGCAACAGTATAAAAATTGATGTTGCGAAACTTAACAAATGAGGGAATAAGGAAAGTGTGATTCAGGAAATTGCAGGCCTGCCCTCAAGGGCCATATTTAGGTCACTTGTCTGTATTTTAATATTACATTTGTTTTAGAGAGAGTCTCCAAGTTATTAGGTTGGGAGGGAAGCCAATTTGCAACCATGACATCAATATCCATGGGGTTCAATAAATGGGAACATAACACCACTTGGGACAGTCAGGGTGAAAAGGTGTAACACCGCCAACTGTGATACTACAACTCAGTTTTCCAGTTAAATGACTGAATGGCATAAACTTTAATTTTTAGCATGCTTAAATACTTGCTCTTGAAATTTCTTGCCTTTTAAGGCAAGGAAAGAAGGAAGAACACGTGTATATGACTTAAATTATGGTGGTACTTGCATCAACTTTAAAATTCAGTTACTGCACAGATACATACAGATGTCTTTTGTCTACCTGTGGGCAAGCTTGATAAGAAAGCTTCACAACTTCATCTTAACCATTCTGCACAGATATCAGACATGTAATTTGCAGTTTCTTACATGGTGTTTTGCTTCGTCTCAAACTAGCAATTTCTTTTCTTCTGATACGCCTGCGTCTGCCGTATATTGGTGTGCATCATCTGAATTGTTGAGGTACAGAACTTTTACTGACTTCGTTAAAAGAACCATTTACAATGGGGATTTCAAAATATCTGAAAGTAACTAGTGTGTCATCACTGCTGTAAGTGTCATTTGAATATGAATCTGTTTCATGTGAAGAGCTTGAAGGATGCTGTGCAGGGCCTTTAAATACCTTGCTAGGCAAAGATGCACTTTCATATCTGACTCACAGACAATGCCAGCAGCAAATTTTGTGGATCTGTATGTATTTCTACATATTATTTATCCCAGGTCAGAGAGCACCACTGGTGGAGTACTCTTGCTTTGGTTGTTCTGGCTGCCATCGTTGTACATTGAAAAGAAATGTGTACATTATAAAATGATCCACTGTTTTTGACATGCAATTTGTTCCAAGTTTACTTTTAATTGTTTTTTTGACCTGTAAATGAATGAACCATATGGATAGGTACCTAGGTACGGAGAAGTAGTTTTCTTATATGCTTGATCCAGATGTATCTCTTGTCAGGCTTATTCATGAGGATATGCCTTTTCATTTGATTCAATATTCTGTTCTCATGTTATTTTCCTCCTAAAAACACTGTAACCTCCATTCATCAAGTCTAAGATTAGCCATCTACAGCTTTTCCAAAAATACTAAGAGCCACACAGTTGCTGTTGAATCAGAATTAGAATAAAACCTTCTTATAATGCTTTCTCTTTTATATTCAGTACCCTCATTTCCATCTTTCACAGCTAAATCGGGTTATTTAGATTACAGCAAGGTCTGAACCAACTCAGACGAACAAAATTATCTACAGAGCCTATTTACATTTCTTTAATGAAACACTACATTGGCTTTGTATTAAAAAGATTCAAAAAAAAACCCAAAAAAAAAAAAAAAAAAAAAAAAACCAAAACCCTGAATGTGGTAAGCATAAAACTGTTTTGAAGAATAGATAAAATTAAAACTAAAGCTAGTTTTGTATAACACAAAAAAAATTATGCTTTCAGAGCATGATGTAGATGACAGTTAATTAAATGACATTTTACAGTGGTCACTTTATATAAAATTCAGAAGATAACAGTTCCATGGTGGTATTTGAAATAATTTTTCTGACCACTGCAAATTACCGTCACCAATTCAAACCGCAGCTGTGATAAACATTTGTAAGCAGCGGGCTTGTTTTAAAAAGTAACTAATAAATGTGCACCTGGAATCCAGCATCTGACATGTGTTCCCATAAGGCAGCTGTGGTACAAATCAGCCCCTTCCCACTGGGATAGCAGGAGCCATGGAATGACACCAGCTCTGCTGCTCAAGCATCTCAAATTGCCAAGAGGAGGGCATCTGGTAGCTGGCACTGGGGGAGGTGCCCAATGATGGAGCCGTTCAGTTAGGATTTATCAGATATCTTTATTGTGTTTTCATAGGGCAAAATAAGCCAGGATCTGATATTTTTTTAGTATTATTTTATTTTACACCACTGTGGAAGTGGAGCTGAAATCTGAATCAAGAGTATTTTGTTGGCTGGCAGATGGTAGGCAAAATATGATTTTGTCTTTAGCAGCAATAGCTTCCTTTTCATATGTGGAGCACCTACAGAATACATTTAAACAAGGCTGTCATTCTTTTTCATAAGAAGTGAATACTATCTGTGTGTGCATGAAGAAGGGAATCCTACAGCTCTGGCCTTAAGTCTTTGTTTTTCCACCCTTTGCTCCCATGATGAAAAAGATGTATCTGCCGTTTCAATCTGTAAAACTAGGAAAAAAAATTAATTTGGTTTACTCCATTATTTTAATTATGCAATAATTAACAAAGTAGGAGGCTTCTGATATTGTGAAAATGTGACATGACAATACTTGATATGTGAAAAATAGCCTGCCATTTACAAGGTAGTTTAAAACACAGACAGTTCAGAACAGATGCTAGATAGTGATACTCTTTTCAAAATGTCATCTCTGTGCTGTCATGCTCGCTGTGCTGCTTTGGTGAGCAAACAGGGAATGTCACAAGTGCAGCTGATGAGCAGGCAGAGACCATGCATCGATGAGACTGACGTAGTATTTATCTCCGGGTTAATACAATATGGAAAAATTTAAATCTAGCTTCATAAATAACTATTTGAGAGGTAATGAGTCATTCTTCAGCAGTCCGCTAATGACTAACTGTGCAGCTATCAGGTGTGGATTTACAGAAGGCCCTAGGACAACCACAATAATAACAAGGGTTTTATTTATTATAACCTGAAACGTCTCTTAAAGGCAGTGTCTGATTGAGTTGTCTGTATTAGCCCTTGTTACTGTCATTTTAGAACCTCTGGTGTTATAAGTTGAGGGTTTTTTTTTTTCTTTCAAAGTGTCTTAGCACAATTTCAAAGCTTTTTACAAACACATATTATTAATAAATTATATATATATATATGTAATTTTATAGTAATCCTCAGAAGTCAGAATTGTAATCCTCATCTCTAATGTGGGGAAAATGAGTCTTAGAGCCTCAATGCTGTCTCAAGCAAAGTGGAAAGGCTGCATCTGACAAACCAAGAGAGGCTTGCCACCTACTGCTGGAGAGAAGCTTTGTATCCTGACATGCTTAAGCAGTGCTACTTATTTCTCAGTCATTACTGGCTGAAACAATATACAATAGGAAAATCCAAAATGAGTCCATGTATACGCAGGCAGACAGCTCGTACTTGTTACACTAGGTAGGAATTTAGCCCTTGTTTGTCTATTGATAAAAACATGACTCAAACTCATAAATACTTACTGGACTCCTCTTTGGGATGCTTTTTACTTGCATTCTAGTAAGGTGATATGCCAGATTTTGGCTTGTTTTGGTTTTGTTTTTGCATGGTGTTGTTGAAGCTGCTTGTGTGCTCAAGTTATGTGACCAGTTGAGAGTTGCTTTACAAAGCCATAGCTGCCTTTAACCCATGGGTTTATTGCTTGGTCACACACAGACTGAATTTGGTCTGCACAAAAATATGATCCGTGGTGTTGTGCCTGTTGCAAAACAAGGCACGTGGTCATCTAGGACTGAAATCCAAGCAGGAGCAATCAGGTTATGACACAGAGGAGAAATCACTAATTAAAACAGAACTATAATGCGGGCTGGAAATACCTCTGGTAACATTTTTTGACCTTCATCTAACTGGGTCCAAACACTGAAGTCTGCACTGGATTCTTCAAAAGAGATTATAACAGTCCTCTGAAGTCTTACCCAGACATGAAAATAAGGAGGTAAAAAGAACTACCCCGACACCAAAACCTGGGCTTCTTTACGCTTCTGCACCATTACCTGTCAACATGATTATCAAAGACATACTTGGTGCTTTACAGACATGCAGTGTCATTATGAAGGCAGTCTTAGAGGAACTTTGATTCTTCAGGTGTTTCACATATGAAAACTAGCAACATCTCCTCAGCTGCAATCCACAGAAAGCTTCTTTATAGTGAGTGAATAAGAGATCTGAGTTGTTAATGTTTACAGACTTTTCTTTGGTAGAGCTTAGTGTATTACCAACCTCCAACTTTCCAAATCTTGAATTTCCTGGCTGGTGAACTATTAAAATGCAGATTAACTAAACTTCAAACAGATTTATTGCAGATGGCTCCTGCAAAATCCTTTTGGATTACCTGCCTCTGGACATAATTTCCTAGCCTGTAGGGGTTCATTAAGGACAGATTTAAATGTGTTAGCTGGGAAAAGGCCAGCAGGGAGAGTATGTTGAAAATTATTCATATTATAATGCTTGATGTAGTGATACAGACTTACCTTTTAGGAACTTCTAAGTTTCTCATTCACAAAAATGACTAAGACATGCAAAGCGTGCCTCATGTATCATGGCTTTGTTTAAGAGGGCATTTCATAACCTTTGAATTATTTGTGGCAAAGAAAGCACATGCTAAAAGTGCAAAGAGTGAAAACAATAGCTGCAATGCATGCCCTTCTTAGTTCTCAGCTGCAGCAGCTCTTTATTCTACTCTGAGGAGAGCCTTGAGATTCAAAACATAGCCATGAAGCAGTTTCTTTTGCTTCTGCCATCTAGCCCGTTTCAAAATACAATTAGCCTGGGGTTAGATCTAAGGTTTGTTTCATTATGCTTGTAGAAACGAAGCCAGCAATGTTTAGACTTACGTGAATCACCAATTGTACTGCCATTTGTTTTTTTACAAACTGGCTTCAAAGTTCTGAAGTTTTCTGGGAGATGTATTTAATCTAAATTTTTGCAAGAGCACTGTAATGCCTCCTCCTTCAAACTACAAGGGGTTTTCAATCACTTGCAACATGTAGCCCCTGATGGGATGCTTAAATCTGAGTACTTGGGTGCTCAAACTCCTTGTGGAATTAGATCTGAGGACTAAATGCTGAATTCTTGGTTTGCCTTAGATTTTTTACCAAAGTGGAAGTGCAGCCCCTTCAGTAACCATCATCTTGAAGCTCTTTAGCAGATCTGCAGTAAATTGGAGCCCTCCATGGGGCTGGCAGTACCATTTGACCAGCAGAAGCTGAGGTCTGTCTTGGGCTCAAGTATCTGCCCTTGTGCCACTTAAATGGCACACTTCTGCCTCTAGATTTTATTCTGTACTTAACGCATGCTAAATATAGAAGTCCTCCTAAGTTGTTTGAAAATGATTTCCACTTCAGATCTCTAAATGTCTTACTCATTATTTCAAATGAGAAACTTAAAAGTATTTTGACAGTATGAAGCATACGGTCCACATAATCTTCACAGGATCCTGAATCAATTTACTTTGACTTTGGTGGGTACCGAAGCCAGTTTCAAAGTACACCCATTTCCAAGCTGAAGCAGCATATTCCATTGACAAGGACTTGCCAGAAAAAGCTGCCAAGCACTGAGGAGTGTTCGTCCCTTTGGACTGTAGACTAACTTGTCTGTGAGCTGGCTGTAGTCTAACAGATACATTTCAAATACTGAACCCTGGTCTTCACTGATGAAAATTTAGTGCATTAAAGAGTGACACCAATTTGTTCCTCTGACTAGTGCTGACCCTCACACCTGCTTCAGCAGTTTTGTCTTCAGTCGCTGTGTGCTGGAAACCGAAGTTTCAACCATGTTTCCTTCTAAAATGTGTTCCTCCAGTCATGCGAACAGAGGTTTTTGCAGCTACACTTGTGCAGGTCAACAGCCACAATAGTAAAGTGCATGTGGGTTTAGAGTGTATCCCCATGAGCTTTCATAAATGCTCTTTTCAGGCTCTGATAGCATTGCTGATGTGTGTGTGCAGGTGTCAGTTGTGTTGAAGGATGCTTGCAGGCATTCAGGGCTGCACCGGATTGATGCAACTGGGGGTTGAAGGGCAGGTGCTGAAAACCCACCCCTCTTTCCTTTGGTTTTTAGTTTTCTAGAGCTCTTTGCAGAACTATTCAACTGGGTTACAAATAGAGATCTTTTTTGTGGCGTTATAACTATTGTGATTGCAATTTTAATCTGTCATGGATTTGATCTCACAGAAAGAAGTGTTTAATGAGAGGTATTTTCTAATAATGCATTTTTAATCCTAAATGCCTGAAAACAGGAGTTACGTGACAAATTCTAATGGGTAAACAGCTGGAATGCTTCACATACTTCTGTACGTACTTTCAGAAGATGCTGACATGGTACATAATGCATGAAAATTTACAATGAAAAAGGAAAGTCAGTCGGTTCAGATACTTTTTTCAGCCTGAAGCTTGTTGTCATGCTTGGATGTTTGCTTGCTTTCTGAAAAGGTTGGGAGCTATTTCCTCTCCTGGTTTGGGAAAACTTGCATGACTGAGTCCTTCTCTAATGGTTATATGACCCCTGGAGAGCCCATGGTCTCTGTTATTTTACTTTCAGTCAATGTAATGTCAGTAGGAATGGACAAGAGCTACTAATCAGAGTAAAATCTGGTAACCTGCTCCAATATGCATCCAGTAAACCTCCCCTTCCTGACTCCCTTTAATTCCAGGGACAACAAAATTAACCTGTTACATAATTCTAACAGAATATGCAGAATTTTTCAGGAAAGCCTGACCAGTGCTTCTAAGGCCTTAGTGAAATCACATCAACATACTTTATTAAAAAAAAAAAAAAAAAGCCTTTTTCTAAAGAGCTCTGCAGAGGTTCTGAAGCATATTGTGCACTCACATTCCAGGTTCTCTAACCTTCTGCAGTAATTGGCAGCTAGTCTGATTCAAGGATAAAATTCGTAAAGCAGAGAAAGCCTCCCATATGCTGCTCTTTTAAGGAAAGTCTCCTCATTACTGGAAAGCAGGAGCACAGTGATGGTAAAATACTGTAAGGAGCATTTATCAATCATGCTATCAGCAAAGCTGCAGAAACACAGAACTCCAGAAATTAGACAGGGAAAAGCTCTATTTTTCATCTTCCAATTTCCACCAATGCTAAACTTTCTGGTGCTTTATGCCTCTTAGTTTTAAAAGTGCAGATCGATGAGGTATGCCAGTATTTTTCTCAGGAAACTTTCGCTCATTTTTAGCAGTTCTCATAACCAAGAAGTATATTTGTTTCCCGTTCTTATTTTGGTGTTATTGTGCCTAGTGATAACCTTATGTGGCAACCTGAATAATTCATACTGTAATGTACCCATCATCCCTAGGGTGTTTTTTGACCAAACTATATTCATTTTACTTTGTGTTGTTTACCCACTTTTTAATCTTTTGCAAATGCTTCTCCCTTCAGCACCTTATCATTTTTGTTTCTCTTTTGTGAGCTTACTCCCATTTGTTTTCCCTTTTGTATTCTAGATAAGAAAGACACACTGTGACACCTGGGTTGTTTAGTACCTTTCAGCTGCTAAACAAGTGTGCTGAGCTGCATTTGCAGAAGCATCACTTTTGGCTGCTATGTGACAATGCAAGCCTGTGATGGGCTTAACTGAGGTAGAAGCGGAGAAGAAATCTCTAACATCGTTATCCTGTCTTCTCCCATTTCTCCCCAGGTTTAGCAGTCTGCATTTTTTCTGAAGCTGATCTTTCTTCACAGTGTTTTTATACTATCTGCCTCTATTTTAGTGCTGCTGTGTTTACAAGCCCCTTTCTTTTTTTGTGGCATTGGTTAATTTAACTGATCTTCTTCCTTCTTCCCTATTATTTGTCAGGATTTTAAATGAGGTGCTAACTCCATTTTTTGTGATGGTCCCATCAATACCCTGTACCATTGACGTGGTTCCCCATGCACTAGACAACAAGAGCTCAGTCTTGGTGAATTTATGAAATCTTAAGGTAATGTAGAAAGCCATAAACATCTGAATGAAAGTAGCAGACTGCTCAATAATCAAGAGCAAGGAACAAAATTTGATAAAGGGCATTCAATAACCTCAAACAAAAACAACTGTCAGCTTTATGTTGATGAGTCACAGATGTACCTCTATTCCCAGCTTCTTGATTTCCCCTTCCTGACTCTCGACACTAATTACTGAAGAGTGAGAGGTTTGTTACTTTGTCCTTCCAGCTTTTCTCTAACAAAAGTATAAATACATTCCCAGTCTTCTAAGACTTCATTTGTTTGGAGTTTTCTTCCCACCAAATAGTTGTGGTATTTTTTTCCATTTAATGAAACGGTTTCAGCTTTCCCTCCTGCTTAATGGGTTGGAAATCATCAATGAGCAGGAATAGTCCATTGCTTTAGACTGTAGTTTAGGAAATCTGTGAGAAGAAAAGGAAACACTTGTGAAGGATGTCTGCAGGCTCAGGAATGGTCTTCATTTTGCTTTTGTAATTTTATTTAGAGTACAAGGCTTAGTAAATTAAAACAGATTTTGCTCAGTAGAAGGCAATGTTGTTCAAATGCTATAACTTTTTGTTTTCCCAGACAAATACCATTTTGCAAAACTTAGTTTTTAGCATGTGTTTTATATTTTTCCTCAAATTTACTTACATTTGTGGTTAGCAATATATAAAGTCTAGGAGGATTTTTTATGTTAGGTACTTCACATAGAATTCTGCATTCTGATTCTTTTGTTGTTCTAATTATAGTCTGAAGAAGACATTTTTAGATGGCCATTAGCATTGCATTGTGTCATACTAATTTATTAGATTGTGGTTTTCTAAGTAATACGCAGTGGTCTCTAAAGGGTATTGCAACAGCTCCACAGCATCCTAAGAATTTGCCAGTTTCACGGATAAGTCCACTCTATGGAGTCACGCATGTGGGATAAAGAGGCAGCACAAGGAGGCTTTATCAGCCTAGAGACCCCCAAGGGTTGTACACAACATAAGAAAATCCAATTAGAGCCACAGGGAGTTTTTTTCAATCTCTTAATCGGCGTTGCAGCACTGCAGATGGATATTATTATCCACTACTTAAACTTTATTACTCCATTTTTCTGTCTGTAGCCCTTCACCTGGCCAACCCACCTTGAAGAGATGGCAGGCAGAACCGTATAAAACTTTTTATGACCTTGGCATCTGCGCTGTTTTGTCACATGAAAGATAAGTACAATTGCGACAATGAAGAGGAAGCCGGCAGCCCTTTAAGTTGGTTTTACAAGAGCAATTTGCCCTGCATCCCAGTCGCAAGAGCTGGCTGCTCCTCCTGAACAACGCTTCACCCGCCCTTAATGACTGTAAACAGACTTGGCAAGACCAACTGCTTTTTGCAGTTAATGGTTTTGAAAGAGGAGGCAGGATGATGTAGGGCAAAGGAGCAGGTGTTGGCTGCATTCGAGCTCTGGTTTGCATGGAGGTAGAGATTCATTGTGTGACCTTGTGTTGAGTCACTTGACTTCCAGTGTTTCAGCCGTGCTATAAAATTGACTAAAAGCAGGACTTAAACCAGACGCTGCATCCTGGGTAAATAATATACTCAGAGGAGACATATTAGGAGGAGGGGATTTTGTTTTCCTATCTTAAAATACCTTTCCTGACAGAGAGGGTGGGTCTGCTATGGATGAATAATCTCTTAGCATAAATGACTGTTATTTTCAGTGATGGCTTACCAGGTATATGTATCAAAGAGTGATACAGTCTGCTTGATTTTATGGTACATTAACTTTGCCAGAATGCATTTATTATATTTAAAACCTTCTAGGTACCTGCAGTGGGAACAAAGATTGTATAATTATTTTTTTTCTTTAGCTTGTAGGAAACCAAATGCTTTGAATATAAAAGATTCTAGGGGTGAAAAGTTCATTCTGTTTCCCCCCTCCATAGTGAGAGTATAGGCAAAAGGTAATCTGATTACTAACTTGAAAACAGATGAAAGAAACCAATATAGTGATGAAATAACCGCTACTTCCATTTCTGCCCTGTATTATTGGAAATAATAAATAGATGCAGTAGTAGAGCTGTGAAGCAAATCTTTATTTTATAAGCATCTTCTTCAATCAATTAATCACTTTGGAATAAATAGCTTTAGTATTTTGATTTTAAAACACCTTTGCAAAATTTTGCTGCTGCAGCAACAGCAGGAAATGTAGGAATGTTCAATCCCCATTTTAAATGAGGAATGCAGAGTCTATGAAATTAATGGAAATATCTTCATTAAGTCCACTGGCTTCACTGCCTCAGAAAACAATCATCTGTTCTTCAAAGCACTGCAAAATCCCCATGAGCAAATTCATGGAAAGTGATGGATAAAGGTTTCGGTTTTGGGTGGCTTTTCCATACAGGTCTTGGGTTAAGTTCATTCTTACATCACAGCTTGTTTAGTTTATTATCTGATTTCTTGCCATTCGTATGATAACAACTGTGCCTCCCTATTTACTCTGTTTTGTACACTGTTCAATATCTGTGGGGAAAAGGTGTCTGTATGCATACTGTGATATGCAGAAAGCTGTCCAATCTTTATTTTCCAACAATGAAACTCATTGATCCTAAGATATATATAGAGAGATTTATATATAAATGTTAAATTCACCACTACATTTTGAAAGCAGAAGACAGCTTGCTGGTTCCACAACTCCTCCTATGCTTGGAACAGGATAAGGGATTAAAATTATACCCGTTTAAAATATAAGAAGCTTGAAGCCCCCAAGCAGTAGCAAGCCAAAGAAGACAATAAGGACTGTGACCTAGACATGGACATTGTCCCTTGCTCTATGAAGTGAGGTACAACCTATAAGAACTGCGAACTTACCAGAAATAGCTTTTAAGTCACCTAGAGCACTGTGAATTCAAAAATACCCATGAAAGTAATGGCCGTATAGTTAAAAATAAAGATGTGATGTACTACACAAAGATCCAAACAGGCTTGCTTGTCTTATGTCTGACTTTTCAACTGTCCAGCTTTAGCACTCTTTTACTTGACAGTTTTTAGTACATAACACCTTTTCTCCATGCTTTATATCTATTTTGACATAGTTCTAGAAAGAAGGACAAAAGCACAAGCAGCATAAACTCTCCTACATGGCCAGTTCCCAGCAGCTATCAGGAAGTGATTTACAGTATTAAAGTATGTATTTTTCATACCTTGCGCAACATTATTTGTGTTTGGTCCCTTTTAACATGAGATATAACACATTGTTGACCATGATATATACATACTATGAAACAATAGCTGGGGCAAAGCACAGCAGTATTTAAAATTTTAGTTAATTAGATGAATGGTTTAAAATGAAGTAGACACCAATATATGTGTTTTAGTTTCTAACACATATAACTAATGACACAGGGAAACTTAATATAAACTATATACTTAAAGAATTGAAAAACGTATTGAAAGTACTGGGGGAAAAAAAGAAATTACTCCAAGGTTTGATCTGATTCTCCTTTGTATAGTCAGGCTGTGAAAGCTGGAGATTGATTTATTGATACCAGAAGTATCAATATTCAGAAGTATCAATAGTATTCTAGCCACTGCAATGATACCATCATGCTGTTAAATAGTCTTCCTAACTTACAGCAATTAATTGTGATTTTGAGGAGAAGGAGGATACAATAGAAGTTCTATTTTCTATCCTAGAAACAAATACATCATCTTCATTGAGACTAGATCTAAACATTTAGGGACATATTCTACCTATTTCTTAAATCATAGGTCATTTTTCTATGACAATTAGCAAAACATTTTCAAAAATAATATTTTGAAATTATGATTAGTCATCTTCTTTGAAGTTGACCATTGAAAAGGAAGAACGATGTGGCACATTTTGTTCTAATGGAGCAAAACAGGAATGATACTAAATGAAACTGCTCATCATTGACCCCTTCTCTTCCTTTCTGTAGTCCATGGAGTCAACCCATCACTGCTGTTTTCAGAAGTTAACGAATTAAAAGAGATTAACTGTCTTTCTTCAGTAGCTGTCTCACGAGTAAAGAACAGGAACATAAGTACTTCAACTGTCAAGTGGTGTTCTACACCATTGACTACAAATATAAAGTTATGCACATGTTAGAAGCTAAGAAATCATATAAAGATTAATCAAGCCAGCACATCAACTCATTGTATCACACTGATCCTCCACTGAAAACAGCTGGTATTTTGCTAACAGTACATTGCCAGAAATGGGACATGATTCTATATTGCAGTGTCAGAGATGCCTTTGTTAACTGAAACAATCCTCGGAGTCAGCAGAATTAATGTTGAGTATAAATACATTTTCTGACAAATCTCGAGCAGACCAGGAATGCAATTTGTTGCAATCTACCAGATGCGCTTCACATTCAGTAACTTTGTCAGGATGTTGCTTGAGATCTGATGGTAATTACTGATGTGTCATTTGGGGTGTGTTGTTGAGCAACGTCTATTAAAACTCAATTTATTTCATCAGTTAGCACCCAGTTTGCATTATACAGTATGTTAAAAGAACATTCACACTGGAATTTTAAAGGTGGGTGTATATATAATGGCACAATCATTCTCTAGCTCTTTTGTTGCTGAAGTCTACCAGATCCTATTTCTGGCAGGTTCAACTACCTCTTCCATCACAGCTTTCCTCTATCATCTTGGGTGTGTCACTCCCCTCTTTGTGCTACATCTCCTTGTTCCTATGAACTGAGTATTATTCAGGGTGGGGATAAAACTATAACAATACTATAAATCATCCTGATTCCAGAGTAATTCAGGGCAACATATAAATGCCATAGAAAGGAAGAGCAGTAATAGACAATTTATACTTTGTTCCCTCTGCCCCTTTAAGGAGCAGATCTTGGCTGAAATCGGAGTAGACCTTGGGAATTGGTCTTGTTTGTAATCCACATGGACATGTCTGAATTAGAGGAGGGAGAGATGGCACATAATGTGCAAGGAGGTGCAGCAGCTCCAGGAGAACAGGATAATCCTCTAAATGGCTACTGCAAGTTTTGTGAAACTTTTGTTTCTTTGTTTGTTTTATGTTCTGATACTGCATCAGCATGGGCATAAATCTGCTCCTCTGACACTACTGAGAAACTGTGAGTTGGTTTAATAAACTCTCTATGAATGTTATTTCACCTTCCCAACTTTTCTTTTCCAGATGTTGATTCCTTTCCTTCCCCCTAAGTCTAAGAACAGCCGTTGTTACCTCTCTAACATAGTTAAGCCCAGGGCAGTGATGAGGTTTTAAGCCATTTACAATAATAAACAACAGCTGAAATCACCTGTTAATACCTGTGGGCTGCGATCTTTATTTTCACATGAAGTGGTCTTTAGTCCTATGAGATCATACCTCCTGCCTTTGATTGATGTATATGATTGAGGTTTACAGGCATAGTCCTGGATTTATTTACTTTCCCTAGGTAATATTATTTCTTGGACTGGAATGAAACAGGTTCCCATTGTAAATAACACAGGTACCATTGTACTGTCCCTGCAAAAATACTGGTTTTAGTGACAAGCCTCGCATACATAATCTCATGAAGGCCCAAATTCTGTGACTTTTCTCCCATTGATTTTACCTTCCAATACAATTAAGGAGGCTGTTTTCAGTTATTTAAGAGAAATAAGCACAGGAGAATAGAGCCCTAAGAAATGAACATTAGTTATCCCAAAAGGGACCTAGTGAGAATGGAAGCTTAAAAGAGTCTACACCGTTTAATTCATGTACCATCTGTTTCAGGAAAATTAGCACAGATTAGATTTTCCAACTCATCTGAGGCTAAGAACGTGTCTTTAGAACCTGTAGTATTCGGTTAAGTGTTAAAAACAAATTAACATCATTTTACTTACTGTGTGAATACTGTGCATATTAGTTCATTTTGTAGTAAGCTATAAGAATTGTAATGGCAAAACAGAAAACTGATGCCTCCAAGTGAGCCACTTTTTGCCAGAATGTTTCTTATCTGCCTTAGAGAAGTGCTTGACATTCTTGTCCTCTTCTGAACACTGTTTTGTTAGACGTGACCATTTTGCATAAATTCAGTTCTTGCTCAGGACTGAGAATTTGTTCCCTGTGACCTCTAGCTCACGTCCCTTCTCTGTTTGGCTGTAAGTGGGTGGTGTAAGCTTCAAGACACCTAATTTAATTCAGATGTAACTGAAGAATATTACCCTCCCCATAAAAGAATCCTCCTCCTCAAGGACTGTGCAATTGTATTGTATCAAAGTATTACTTTCTAATTGTAGACTAGCTTTTAAAAAAGTGCTAGATCTTAAAATACATGTCAGAAAGAGGAAATCATTTAGATTTCATTGTTGTTATTTTCTTCACTTCGCTACTCACCAGGTTTCTGTATACTTATGGCAAAAAAGGTGAAAATAGCCATGCTGGATGAGGCTCTTACGTGATAACTCTCTAACTAGGCAATAATATCTGGCTTCCTGCTGCAGATTGAATAGAGGGGCAGTAAATGCAAAGTTAGCATTTTTAAGAGTGTATTTACCTCAGCTGGACTCTGGTTTTCTTTCACTGTGTTTGTTGCAGAAATCTTTAAATGTAATCTCAGTTATTGGGAGCTGGATGGCATATGTACACATATTTTTCTTTTCAAAGATTTCCAGAACCTTACTTCAGCTTCCAGTCATCTCATATACTTAATTACCTGAAACATCAATTATTTTCTGCTACCCATTAAATATTGCTTAGTTTAGCCACTTTGTTGGTGTTGTGTATTTGATGCAGTATCTATGAATGCACTTACTAATGTCACATTTTTACACGTCTCAAAAGATTAGTGGCCTGGAATCACATACTTGCTCAGTTTAAACTGGCACATTTTCTTGACTTCACTGGAATAAGTTAGATTTAGAACATCAGTGAGCCTGGTTCATCTGTAGATGAGTATATGCATCTTTTCAGATGATGTAGTGGTAATGCATGTGAATACTCGTTGCAGAATGGAATGAAAGGATGCAATATCTTACGGAAAACTGGAGCTGTGCAGTTGGTTGAGGCTGCCGTAGGCAATCTTTCAAAGAATTCTCTTAATTTTACAAAGCAGAGTAAAAAAGTTGCCCTTCAGCATCTGAAACTTTTGAGAACATTATTGGAAACAGTACAGGCATTTTTGTGTTGGTACTTTACTGGTGAATGAAACTTTCTTTTATGAAGCCTGAAGATCAGCATGCTGATAGCACAGGTCTGCATGTATTTCTTACTAGTACCTTTAAATGATTGTATGGGAGCTTTGGTTTTTGTGGTATCAAGGTACTAACTGAAAAGAGAAACTTAGAGTACTACATTTGTTCTTCTGATACTCCAGAAGCCTGATTTGAGTTAATCGGTGATTTTTCACAGACGACATCTAATCTATAAGTATAAATTACTTTGCACCCTTGTTATGCCTTAATTGAAGTGCACCAATGTGAAATTGCAATGGATGGAGCTGCAGTGATTCTAGCCTCAATTAACTTTGGGTGGATTTGATCGAGCCTTCCTTCCTTCGTTCCTTGGACTAAGGATGATTCTTTGACATTTTGTATTCATTTAAATTTTAACTAGAAAATTTAAGGTATATACATAAGACCGGGTATTTTATAAGACTGCTCTGGAGAGATGCACAGAAGTTGTGTGCACGATTTCTATATTAATACGTATCTTTTATGTCCTGCTGTTTTGTTTAACAGCTGTACCGTCAGCAGTGGCCAAATCCTTCAGGATTCTGCTGGGGAGGAATAGTTTAATAGCAATCATTTTTCTTGGTAAATGGCAGTTACCGTCTCTGTAACAGCTACCCTCATCCCATTCGTGACTTCTCTTCAGTTCCCTGCCTCTAAAACACAAAATGTGGGTTGCAGCGCAGTGAAATCATTCTGAAGAGATAAAGCATCTTGCCCTGTGAAACAGGATATTCAGACACGGCAGAAAGGAAAAATTCTACTAGGAGAGACAGGATGTCGTGTAAGAAAGGAACAGGCATATGGTGATCCAGTTGATTCTTAGTTGCTTCACGTTTAGCCAAAACTGATAGATATTTAGCAGAAAATTAGATTTGATGCTTCTGTCTAGGGATATATGGTCTTACAAATGCTCCTGGTGTTCAGTTAATAGCAGTGAAAACAGTATAAGGATTTTGCTAGCTGAAGTCTGTGTATGAAGATAGTTGTTTGAAGCATATTTTTGTTACAGACCTCTCAAAGTTCTCAGGTGGTCATAAAGTGCCTTTGTGCTTGCTCTTAATTGCTTTGCTTTTTTTAGTGATCTTTGGCCATCGAGAAGTACCCTAGAGACTTTTAGAGGTCCACAGGTATAAGTCAAAAACCTGCAATAGTTTTTAGCATTTCTCACTGTTGGACAAGTCCTTTCCTCTGGGTAAGAATAGATTCAGCATCTCTGCCGTCATAACCACAAAAATCATCTGCAATAACAAGCTGTGATGGATAACCTGAAGCGATATAATTATGGTGGTGTTGTGGTGTGCTCCACAGAATCATAGAACTGTTTAGGTTGGAAAAGACCTTTAAGATCATAGAGTTCAATCATTAACCTAACTCTGACAACTCCACTGCTAAACCATGTCCCTCAGCAACACATCTATGTGACTTTCAGACCCTTCCAGGGATGGGGTCTCCACCACTGCCCTGGGCAGCCTGTTCTGGTGGTTGACAGCTCTTTCAGGGAAGAAATTTTTCCCAAGATCTGCCTCAGCCATGCCTTACAAGGTTTGTGTTCTTCACCAGTTTCATTGCCCTTCTCTGCACAGGCTCCAGCACCTCAATGTCTTTCTTGTAGTGAGGGGACCAAAACTGAATGCAGGATTCAAAGTCCTGCTGGCCATACTATTTCTGATACAAGCCAGAGTGCTGATGGCCTTCTTGGCCACCTGGGTGTACAGATGGTTCATATGCAGCTGGCTGTTGTCCAACACCCTCAGGCCCTTTTCTGCCAGGCGACTTTCCAGACACTCTTCCCCAAGCCTGTAGCATTGCATGGGATTGTTGTGGCCCAAGTGCAGGATCCAGCACTTGACCTTGTTGAAACTCACTCAATTGGCCCATTATTCCAGCCTGTCCAGGTCCCTCCATAGAGCCTTTCTACCCTCAAGCAGATCAACACTTCTGCCCAACTTTGTGTCACCTGCAAAGTTAATGAGGATGCACTCTTATCTCATCATTTATAAAGATGTTAAGCAGGAACGTCCCCAGTAGTGAACCCTGGGGAACACCCCTTGTCACTGGCCACCAACTGACTTGAACTCCATTCACCACCACTCTTTGGGCCTAACCATCCAGGCAGTGTTGCACCCAGCAGAGAATACACCTGTCAAAGCCATGAGCAGCCATTTTTATCATGATAATGCTGTGGGAAACAGTGTTGAAAGCTTTACTGATGGCCGGGTAGACAACATCCACAGCCCTTCCCTCATCCACTAATCAGGTCATTGCGTCATAGAAGGAGAAATATGCCTCACTTTGCAATTCAAACTGAAACTGGGTTGCTGCTTTTTCTACTTTTTTTTTTTTTTTAATCCAAAGTTATTCTTACATGTGGGCTACAATAGCCACAAGTATAGTGTCTTCAGTAAGACAAATGTGTCTGTGACTGTTCAGAGGGACAGAGCAGAACATCATCCTTTGCTCACCGTGCTACCGCTGCATATTGTATTGCAGAAAGGAAACAGATGTAGATGCAATGCCACAGATCGGTCAAGGTGTTAATCAACCACGCAGCATCTGTAGAGGGCGGGGCAGATTGTTATCACAAGGGTAAAATTATTGCCAGGTATTCCCAAGAACTTGTCAAGCGATAAATTGATTGTGTGCCCTCAAGTATATTTCAAAGAGCATAGTGGACACATCTGTAAAGTCACATGAATAACAGAACACCAAGAATAATGTTGATACCGATTAAATAAGATTAAGCTTTGCAAAAAGAGAAGGGAAGAGGAGAAGGAGAGGAAGAGAGAAAGAAGGAAGCTTGAAAAGCTTTATTTCTCAGACTTTCTCAAAACTTATTTAAATTCCTTGAACTTTTAAAAGATCTGTCTGCACTGATCAGGCTATGTAAGTCAGATTTGGATTATTTATGTCTCATATGTTGTTTAACTCATACATTCAAAACGGAGAAGACTTTTTTGTGATGATGTGGTATGGCTCCTACCTATATTATACTATTCATAAAACTTTCCTGAATTAAATGTTATCTGAACAATGACATAATTTTTGAAAGCTTCCAGTTCTGTTTTAAAAATGCAAGTGATGACATACTGAATGCAGTTCTTGGTAAATTGGTCCAATGGTTAATCTTTTCTATTTATTTTCAAATAAGGCGATTTGAGTTCACAGTAAATTAGCACCATAATTTCTGTGCTCTGATTGAAAGATTGCATTTTCAAATGGCTGCTAGGCTTCTAACCAGTGATTTGCATATGCAGTTTTACATGAAAATTTCTGACTTCCCTTTCATCAGCTCATAGAATATATATTAGCATTGATTGGACCCTCATTGCAAATATCAACGCTGTGAAGAAATATCAAAACTTATGGTGCTGTCCCTCTCAATGGAACTCATAATTATATAATTATTTTTTTTTCTAAAATATGAATTTTTCCCTTCTAGTGAAATAAAAACCATCCTTCCTTTCATTAACATACATACTCAAAATTCTGAAACACTGTCTGGTATTACTGAAAATATATACTAGTGTACAACCAGAGTGACCATTATGAAGGAAAGACAGTTTCCAGGCATAAGTTAGAAGAAGTTTTCTCTGGCACGTAAAAACATAATTAAAACATACTACCTAAAATATGCTTTTTAAAGGTGAATCAAAACTATTTGTAGTTCTGAGTAGCTGCACATGTTACACAGGTCATTATATAGCAAAATTTTCTCAAATGTATTGAGTAAAAGATCTTCAAATGCCACCTGGGCTGCCTTGAAATAATGAACTTGTTTTGTCCAAATCTTGAAGGAAAATGGAAAGCGAACTTTTCTTTGTGGGGTCAATCTTGATTTTTTTAAGCCTTGTACATTAAGAACACTGATATTTGTTAACTCTCCAGTACAACATGTTTTCCAGGTTTGTAGGTACTGCTTTTAATTGTATCATCTAAAGTTAAAAACTATGGCATATTGGATGAAAGACTAGTATATCTTAATGTCTTGTTTCTGAAAGGTGCTGAAAGACCATAGTAAAGGACAGATATTTGATGCAATGTGCTGTGGGCTACTTAATTTTGTATATTGCTCTACTTGAAGTAAGTAGGACTGGAACAGCTGTGCATTCTATCCTGCTGAAGACAAAAATCTCTCCCTCAGGGCATCGCTTTCCTCTGCCAAGTAGGAAAGTCAAGTGATGGTTTTGGCTGTGGACATTTTTGTTCTCTCATATAGTATTTCCTTATCATTTGAGCTTTGGCTGAGTATATCTGAAAGGATCAGTATCTGTTTGATTTTTATTACTTCACTCTTTATCCTATAATAAGATTTGGGGTTTCCCATCGTGTCTTTTAGAGACTATTGATTTCATTTATATTTTTGTAAAAGTTCTTGTAGACAATGGTTCATAAAAGCATTACTGTTGTGTTACTTAGTAATACGGCATTGTTCATTTCCCGTGAAAAGTTTGTATGCAACTTAAAAATACTTTAAACTAAAAGTTGTCTTGCCCTAGAGCATGACTTAGCCATGTATTAACAACTATGATTTTTTTACTCTGTGGAAGGCATTTAAGCAGATGTCGTCTGCTGGCAGCAGAATTGCTTATTTTTTCAAAGATGAAAATATTCATAGATACCTGCTCTTTTCTATAGCAAACCCCATTTTTCTGTCTGTATTTTTAAAGAGAAAATCAAATCAAACGTACTCCAGCTGCCTTTTGCATCCACCTATGCCAAATGTCATTCATCAGTTCTTAAGGCTTACTTCTACTTTCCAATATGTCAGCACATATCACTTAAAATCTTGTAAAAGTAGTTTCTGCAGCTGTATTTCTGAGACTAGACTTGCCTCCTCCTTTTTTTCCTTTTACAACATATTCAGAAATCACTATTAAAGATCACTTCTACTGGACTAGCCCTATAGCTTATAGAACTCTTTCAACGTATCTTCAAGATTGTTATCAGACTTTTATTTGACTCTTCTGTAAAGATTGTCTATAATAAGCCACTCTAGAGCTGATTTCTCAGGTGGTCATTTGGGACTGGCTACATTGCACTCAAGCAGAGGTCTGACAAGCAGAGGGCAGCTGAAGCCCCTGCACTCCCTGTGACAAAGCCAAAATGTTGGCTGCATGAACTGCCTGCAGCGCACGGGATCAGTCTACACTTGCCACCCTGATACCAACTCTACTGTGCAGGCTTAGAGTATTGCTTCTGTGAACCTTGTCTCGCAGCTGACAGTACTGTGACAAACATCGGACTTCTTGTATTCTCACCATTGCCCTGTGTCTGACAAGCCTGCCACACACTGTGAGAGCTGTGACCCACTCGCTGGTCACACTTGACATGGGCTGGCAGAGCTGGAGAGAAACAACACTGTGCTGTGCTGCGCTGCAGGCAGAGAAAACCAGCCAGCTCAGCAGTTTGCAAACAACCACTGACCTGCTTCATTGTGTGGGCCCGCCCCATACCACCACCCCACGTGCAAGCATGGGATTATCACAGGGACCGGTACACAAATGTCTCGCACATTGAGAAGAGCCAGAATTTGAATGGAAAATAACCATTGACCTCATGAGGAAGAGGCAGATAAGAAAGCACTGCCGGACATGTATCATCTCTTTGCTGAAACTTTAAAGAAAGTCACCCTCAGAGAATGCTAGAAATTATAATCTCAGACTGTTTCAACATCTACTATCTACTTGCCAAGAATGTCACAGTCAATCTAAGCATCTTCCTTTCTTCCATAATGGTTGAGGATAATTTTCCAGGATAGGAAAAAATCTGGCTTCATCCAGACTTCTTTTGACATTTGAAGGGCTTTGATCTAGGCTGTGAAAGAGAACCTGTGTTGGAAAAAGGCTGAGGGTTAGCCTGCTTTGGGGCTGCACTGCACCCAGTGAAGTCGTGCCAATGCCTCTTTGACAATGGAGTAAAGTGCTCTGCTGTGAGATGCTTCACTCTGTCATGATCTGCCTCTATGCTAGACGTTTGCTGTCATGCATTGGTGCTGGCAGGTGACAGATGCCAGACTGAAACAGCTGTAAGGGACTTCTGTAACTTCATTCGTTTAGCCTCTCATGGGAAAAGAAATTAAGTAAAAGGCAAGGAAGTGAAAACTTCCATTGTTTCAAAGAGCCACGAGGAAAGGCCATCCTTTTTTGTAGCCTCTGGTCTTTGCTAATATTAACTCAAAGGATTTGATACTCTGGGAGGCGTGTGAAATACTCCAACAGTAAAATAGCAATGCTGAAAAAGCACATCAGGGTTTATACATCATCACACGCTCTTCTCCATGTATACTTTCAAAATGCCAAAGGCTATAGTTACAAGTTCCTCTATTTACAGATTCAATTCTGCAAATTGGCTACTTTGGTGAAATGAATGGGAATAACTGCTGGGGCAATAGCACTGGCCAGTGAAGTTGGTACTGCTGGTATTTTTAAGCAATTCTGCCTTACTTTTCTGCACCACTTTAGAGTTTGGTAAGTTAATGAGTAACTGCAGCTGTCTCACATTACTCACAGTACAGTTTATTGTTCTTACACTTAACCTTGAGGTACTGTTCTTACAGTAACACAGCTTAATTAAAACAGTTAAAATAGTTGAGCTGTTTCCTAGTTTTTTACTGAGTGACTGAGGATATGTGAACAGTGGGAAAAACTGCACACAAAAAAGTTTTCTGTTTCTGAGGTGTTCTTTTAAGTCAGCCACATAGTCCAGCCATATTGAATGGATAGATTTTTATTCCATAAGAGTCTTTGTTTAAAAAAACCCCCAAACCCACAAATTCCACAGTTCTGAAACATTTGTAATTAAACTGGCCTCATATCAGAACCGTTCCTGGTCCCCTCATCACTTCAGCCAGTCTTATATGGCACATTCAGCAATTTTGGTAGTTACAACTTGATCACTGCAGAAATGTGACCTAACACATCCCAAAACAGAGTTGTGGGCCTAAAAAAATCAGCACAGGCTATTTGTATGGAAGATATTTGTCCTAAATTTATAAAGTTTTTGGTATGATATCGGAAAGTATAAGTAAGTTTTTGAACAATATATGTGACCAGTCATGTAACCTCGCTATGTGGAAAGTGAACAGTTTGCAAATATGTGCCTGTAATGTATAGAATCATAGAATGCTTTGGGTTGGAAGGGACCTTAAAAGGTAATCCAGTCCAGCCTCCCTGCAATGAGCAAGGACATCTTCAAGTAGATCTGATTGCTCAGAGCCCTGTCCAACTTGGCAACAGACATCTGTTAACAAATATTTTGCAACAGAATGTTTGGTTTTTAATTGTTTAAAAGTGCAGTGTTTCCACCTGCAAAGATTTTGACTAATTTATCTTCTATGCATAAAATTAAAATCAAATCTCTTTCTCAAACAGAGGTATATTGCAGATATCTACAAAGGAGTATTTTTCTTGCACTGAATAGTTTGTATGCACTGAATAGTTTGTATTCTCCTATATCTTCCTTATGTGAATTCCTAGTCCTTTTAGTCACCTTACCCCTTATCCATTACTAAAATATGTTATTAATATTAGGATCTGCTGGTCAGCAAAGCGAAGAACAGTATCCTCTGCTTCATGAATATCACATATACATTAATGTTCACAGAGCTGCTGCTCACGTAATTCATTCAGATTAGTTAGCAGATGAGAATTCAAGGGAGATGAAAGCAAATATGGTTTTTAAGTTTAACCATGTTGCTTAAGAATTTGCTTATCTTGCTCCTGTTTCTAACCGAGTAGGTATAGTTTAAAGGGCAATTGAAATTTTCTCTATGTGGCAATTACCATTCAGTGTTAATAGAAGAGGTCAAACTAAAGTCCTAACCAAGGAACTTGCAGTGCAGATGGAATATAAATTCCTCCCTCAAAATATGTCCTGTATTCTTCCCACTATGCATTGATGCATTTATACTTGTACAGTTTAACATTTGCATTTAACAAAATACAAGATGACATTTGACTGCATAGGGAATTGTAACAGGAAATATAGGTAAGTTAGTATAACACATGCCTAAACAGGCGGGTAGTATGAAAATCTTAAGTGTTACTGGTTTCAGTAGTACAGCTCTTTGAAAAAGCCCTTTTAGCAGGTCAGACCAGTTCTTCTAAGCTCTTGTGTTTTTATTTTTGGAGTAGCGTTTGTTGCTGTTTATTTTCTCATAGGCAGATATACTACTTTTGTCCAACAAGACATTCTGCCCCTTACTGTCATCCAGCCATAAATGTTGCTGGGCTATGAAATGCTCACATGGGCAGAACTTATCAGAGGGAAGGTTTATTTCTCTGTGATGTGAAATGGCACTTGGGTACCCACCAAAAGTCATGTAGTCTTTTACTGCACCATCAGGTTGTAGCAGTCTTTTACATCAGGAAAAATTCTGTCTTGGCCTTCCCCTCTGCATTAATTTGAATGTTCAAATTAGGCCTGAGCTTAAAATAATTCAATCTACTAAGATTTTCAACAAAATATTTTAAATTTCCCAACTCCATTATTTTATTTACTCTTCAAAAATGCTGGAATCATATTAGAAAAAGATTTATCTGACTGGCAAGCAGAAATCATTACCCAGGCAGATAAGCCTATAAAGCATTAAAATTTATCTTAACACAAAATACAGGGCCTGGTTGTGGCACACTCTGCCTATTTGTCTAACAGACATGTAACAGAGAAATGGTCCAAATGAGCTTAATAAATCTCTTTCTTAAACTCACAAAAGACCACATCCTCACTTCCATAATTCTATTAGAGTCTGCTCCTTTGGAGGAGATAAAAGAAGAGATAACCTCTCCATTCAGAATATAAAAAGGCAATTGTTCAGATGATGATTGGAATATTTCCAGTAGAAGGACTTAATTATGGAACTAAATTAGCTCAATCTGACCTTTTTAGAGAATAATGCAAAAATAAGTTCTTTTGCAAATGTCTTCCTGGAATAACTAAAATAAGGAATAATTTACTTCACTCTTTTTACAGGAGCAAAAGGTGGTAGCATATGATAGCAATGTTCTTGGTGAGATGATAATCCAAGGAAAATAATAAGTCGGCATTTGCAGAAAGGGATAATATATTTTAATAGACTATCTGATAAAGTTGAAAACAGACAAGCTTTTGAACACACAAGCCCTTTTCAGCAAGGGCAGGTTCCCCTCTGCAACTCAAAATTGCTAGCGTAATATGTAGATAGTGTAATGGCCGTGTCATAGAAATGCATAGAAATGTGTGGTATGTTATTAATTACATACTGAAAGCTCCTCTTGGGATAAAGGCAAAATATATTGTTGCAATCTCTATTTAAAGTGATAAATAGGAATAAGTACTTTCACCCACAGACCTATAGACTGGGTAAGATGCTGTGTGTTAAAGCATTTCTCTACGGGTGTATAGTTAGATGAGTTTAACTGTATCGAGGTACTTATTGCTGGGAAAAAAACAAGCAAACAAACCACAAACTGGAAAGAAAAAACTCATCAGTTTTATCAGTCCTATTTCTGATTTCATGACATTCTGAATGCTTCTAAGCCCTGCTGATGCTACTGCATACAAGAAAAAAAGGCATGAACAGGTGGTGGTATTAACAGGCATCTTACGGTTCTGAAAAATGAGATAGAAATGTTTCATGTCATGAAAGTCAACATCAATAATCATCCATCTTGTGTAGATATGGAAGTCAGCCAACAGGGTTCTTGCTGAGGAGGCGTGAGATATTTCTTTTGCATCGGAGCTGTTGCTCTGGACACAAGTCATAATTTGTCTAATATAGATGAATGAGGAGAATATTACCAATACTTCTTTTTTTCTTCTTCTCTCTTAT
>JANVCC010000030.1:2433383-2483146 GCA_025345505.1 Todiramphus chloris collaris | reverse complement strand
TTTTTTTTTTTTTTTTTTTTTTTTTTTTAATAAACTGAAAGCTCCCCCTTCTGGCACATTCCCTGTACTGACTACAAGGTTCCTGATGTTTGCTTTTAGCAACAGGAGACATTTCCTCTTTTGCTCTCTTTTTAAGATCCTTTTTGCAAAGATTCTTTAAAAGCAGTATATTTATAGTTTCCCAAGGATTTCCAATTTCCCTGTCAAGCTTCAGGGCTTGATGTGAACTCCTTTAACAGCAGGGGATTGCCCTACAGCTCTGCCTATAATGTTAATCTGTTGCTTTTTTAGGAAAAGACTTACTTGCCTCCCACTTTGATGCATATTACGCAGAGAACAGAAAACAACTTTTTCAGAAAGTCTGAGTGTTAGCAATTGTTTTCCTTCAAGGCGATCACTGTATCTCACCTATAACCCCACCGTCTATTTTCCTAATAAATTTGAATCACTTTGAGAAATTTACAGGATCTTCTTGAACCAAGGCTGCAGCTCTTGCTGAGAGCAGATATTGGCCAGGCTCAGGGCAGGGAAAAGGAAAAAAAGCAAAGAGGGACTAGTTTAAGGCAGAATTTTGGTAACTGCTGTAACTGCTCTCATCTCATTGCTGCCTGTGTTTTGAGGACCGCCAGTGTCAATCATTCCTCTAATCCCTTAAATCAGTGCAGTCACTTATGTACTTAATATGATGAACTGGTTTGTCACTGATTTTCCACAGCCGTATACTTACACAGAGGAAGGGGAAGACTCTCTCACAGCATGTGCAGCCACAGGATCCTGTAGTTCCCATAAATTCCTACATTTTAATTTTGTTACAGTCACTGGTACCATCCCTCAACTCCAAGCAGGCTGACAAAGGCAGTGGGACTGGTTAGGAAGCTTTCATTAGATTTGCTCTCATAGATTCAGAGACATCATCTCTCTGGGTCCTTAAAAACTGTTTACGGGGGACAACATTTTACTGGAGCATGAAGATGGGAATGAATGCTTCTGTGCAGGAAGGATTATACTGGAGCCATCCTTTCACATAGGCACGCACACCAGCCCCTCTGGCTACATGGAGGAAAATGAAAGAGATTGAAGCAGAGTAATATATCATCTCAAGTCAGTACTGAGTTGCAATAGTAAAATGAGAATGAATTAATTATATATGCCTTCCTTACTGGGCTTCCCCTGAATATCAAGATGGTATTTTCTTCTATGGTAGTGATGCTACTTCACTTTTTTTTATGCAGTTAAGTAGTAAATATGGCAGGTTTTGGTTGTACAATAGGGGTTATTTTAAAGTCTAGTATCAGAGCAACAATTTACTATGGCTACAGTGAATGAAGTATGCCCATTAGACTTGGTACATTAGGTCTGGAAGTGGGAGAATTGCTGGCCTGGCACCTTATGCCACTTTCCTGTTCCTTCTCCATGGTAACAAAAATCAGGATTGACCTACACAAACAAAGCTGCTTGCCCTAAACGGAGCATAGCTCAACTACAGAGGCAGCAAGGCCAATTAGCTTTCAGTGCAGTTTACAACAAAGAAGGTCTTTTAGTATAAAGGTTTACACATACAACAGAATACCAAATGTAAACTTGACATTTGAAGCCAAATCAGAATAATAGTAAAGCAACAAATGACCTGTTCACTATATACATGAATATACATGCACACATGCACCTATCTGTGTTCTTGTGAAAGCCGTACTTTATATATGTATGCATCTACGTTGTCTTTCTTCTTAGAAGCTGCTTTTATTGTCATAGTGAAACAGTAGGACTCCTTTGATAGCCATTTGTCTGAAAAACTACTGTAAACTTCTTTTAAGTAGGCTGCCTGCACTCAAGAGAGTTAAATCAGTAGAACTTTGACGAGACTAAAAGATCCACTAATATCTAATTAATGTGGAAATAATTGTTGTAGTGGCTGAATTTCTCTACAAAGCATGTACTGGAAAACAGTTACGCTGTCGATTAGTGAGCATTAAATCAGTTTGATATGCAAATGCAGGTGCTGGGCTACTTCATAATGCTGGTATTATTTAAACTTTTGTTTATTAAGCTGAGAAATTGGAAATGTCAACAAAGGGGATTCAAAAGCAAAGCAATGTCTCAATGTCTTTTATCAACAGAGACATTCTTCAAAGTTTTTATTGCGCACCCTTTAGAGTCCGTAGGCTCTAATGACAAGAGCAACAGCAATACTAAATATGAGGGTATTGCTGTGAGTGAAGTGTAAAACAGTTGTTCCTGCACATGACACATTCCACTGTTTTTCTTCCAGTAGGAATAAAAGGGAGCAGTTCTTGTGCTCTTGGCATTACCCCTGAGCTCTTATCTTTTAGATCTTAAGAGGTCATGGAAACAGCTTAAATGGTCTTTATCCATCTAATATAGATTCAATTAACTCAGGTTAATGACTGTGGGAGGGACCTCAGGGAGTTGGAGCTGCTTGCATTGTTCAACCTAGCTTGTCCTGTGACCTAAGCTGCATTTCTGGGGGGAGAAAAAAGGCAAAGATAGTGTGTTATCCGGACGTAACCAAACACAGTCTACAAAGCAGCCAAACTATTGCCTCTCAGTCACATGCAAAGCTCATGATTGCATCTAAGTGCAGACAGTTGACCAAATCACTTCCAAAATGACTCCAGTGTATCTGTTTGCTAAATCTTCATTCTTAAACTTAGGACAATCAATGTGAAGTCTTTGGGAGTAATACAATGTGACCTGTTAAGACTTGGTTGTGTATGTTGCCTGGGATATATCTTCATCTTCCCTACGTTAACGTATCATGGCCAAAAGAGTGAGTGCCAAAGAATTTGTTCCAGGAAAAGTGCAAAATTGAAAATTGTTGTCCAGAGAATATGGAAAAATATGCAGTTGCATAACATTTAATGGCATATACTTTTGAAATCTTCTGTAGAAGATTGCAATAGGATTACTCAGAAGAGCATTTGCTAACCCTTTCTTTTTTCATTTGCATTCGCAGGATTTTTGAGCACTGGAGACCAAGCAGCAAAAGGAAACTATGGCCTCCTTGATTTAATTCAAGCTTTGCGGTGGACTAGCGAGAATATTGGTTTCTTTGGTGGTGACCCATTAAGAATAACTGTTTTTGGATCTGGTGCAGGCGGTTCATGCGTCAATCTGTTGACTTTATCCCATTATTCTGAAGGTAACCGTTGGAGCAATTCAACCAAAGGTATTATGCAGGTTGCAAATTTTGACAATTTTGGTGTCTGCATGCCACCACCATTGGTACTATGTGATGCTCTGTATATTCTCTTTGTTCCTATGAACAGTTGAGTTCAGTTCAATATTAAGCAAACTTTTTAAAGGCTGTACACATTGCCTTCTCCCTCAGCATTTCTGTGCATGTTTAAATTTTGGGTCACTTTCTTCTTTTTCCTATGGAACTTTGTAGGAACACTTTACAGCAGGCTTCTGAACAGCATTTTCTCAGTGCATCATTTTTATCTCTTTTCTTTCCTACCTAAGGGTGTCCTTTTTGGAAAACCAGTCAGTCATGCTCACAGTAGCAAGGTTGTCTATATTCAGACAGTCATGAAAGGCATGTTTAGTTTCTCATGAGGAGCAGAATTTTAAAAAGCCCCAAAACTAAAATGACACAATTTCTCTTCTCAGGCTAATAGCTGAAATGCTTAAAACTATTATTTTGTGTGAAGGAAACAAGTACCTAGTTCAGAAATCTTTTGTCTGAAACTGCATGAACTTCACTTGCTGTCATCTAATAAAAGGATGGTTGAATGTTTTGCATGCATGATCCAAAATTGTCAAAGCATCCAAGTTGCAAATGGATTTTCTTCTATATGTTTTTCCCTATTTCATAACTAACACCTTTTCTCTCTGGTTGAGGAAGACAGCAGGAAATTAAAAACATGCTGTTTGAGGCACCCAATTTTTTTCATATGTTTTTTACATCACAGTTCCACACAGTTTCTCTCATTTGCATGGCTACTGCTTATTGATCACATTACTTTTTTCTCACTGTTTTCACATATTTTTATCTGTATTGTTTAGTTTTACCAGGGACATTACACTGTGCCCTGTGCATACAATTCTCCACTAATTAATACTGCTGTATCTCCACAGAGGACTAATTAGCCAATCATAAAAAGATAAATCCACTGACATTAAAAGAGCTGCCTTTACCCAAAGTCACGATGCAGAGGCCACCGATATCAATAGAAGTGGCAGATTCTTTAGATTCAGGCCTTTACACTGTTATAAATGAGAGGGGGAAAAAGCTTTTACAAGAAAGGTCTAGTGCAAAATAGACTGTGGTTTAAATTTATGCTATTTCCACAATTTCATTGTTAATGTAGTCTTTTTTCCAATAACTACCTGCAGTTAAATAGGGCACATTTATAAACTGGCCTGTAATAACAAGATGTAAACATTACCTCATCACAGTAGAACCTGAGAGTCACACCGCACCATCTTTTTTCATCAGAACTCACAGAAATAATTTTTGTCATGGAGGCCTTAGCTTAAGGTTGAGCAAGGAGACATGTTGAATCTTCCTCTAACTCTTACTTGATCTTGATCTTCTTAATGTAACATGATATTAATGCAAAATGCCACATTTACAATATCTGGGCAGTCACATGTTGCCTCTTATCAACAAATTTTACCAGGAGTAGAATTTGTTTAAGGAAACTGATGCAATAATTTGCCAGCATAGCAGATCAAAGGATTCGGGAGGGGACTGGAGAGGGCTTACAGCTTAAAATTAAGTTGTAAAAGTAAATTTTTGAGAATTTCTTTTACAAGAAAGCAAAAACATGCTTTATTGAAGTTTGGATTAAATGGAACAATGTGCCACACCCCCATGTATGTTATGTCTCATTTCGGGATGATTAGGCTTGCCACTAAAAGAAAATATTAAAATAAAAATTGGTCTGCTTCAGATAAGAAAAGGTATTTCAAGTTTTCAAAATGTTTTCAAATATCTTTAAGAAAAATTATTTTGGTTCACTGTACTAATCAGACTCTTTCATCAATTGAAAATGTGGATGCTCTCTTTGCTTCCTTCATTTCCCTTGGTAGTTGCGAGGAAGCATTCAGCCTACTTCAGGATGGTGCTGTACATAGCGGCCCATCTGCAAATGGGCAGGACAGCACCCATCTTTAGAAAGTTCTCTGAAAATGTACACAAATATATGCAAATTATTATTATTATTTACTTTGGTGAGACTTTGAATAAGAATCACAAAGTTATGTGGTTCATAGAACATTTAAATCTTCTTTCCCTCAGTCTGAAGCCCATAAACTATAAAAATCACACACATTATCAGATTAAAATGCAGTTCTCCATCCTGTGTGGTACCAATTTCTGCCAGGAATTATGTGACAGAATGAAAATAATTTTTCATACTGTTGTTCTTTTTCACTAAACAGTTTGAGAGGAGGAATATCATAGAATCCTAGATTGGTTTGCATTGGATGGGACCTTAAAGATCAGCTAGTTCCACCTCCTACTAGGGAATATTACAGAATATTTCTATAAGCATTTTTCAGCAGAAGAAGGGATGTTTAGTTTCATTCCCTAAGATAAATTTATGGCCAGAGGACTTGACCACTTTTACTTAATCTAACATTTAATGTTTATGTAGCTCTTAGCAAGTCATAGCGTTTATATCAGCATTTTGTTAATATGTAGCTTACACTTGCTGTCCTTGTTCAGAGGCATTTAATAAAGCAGTAACAATAGATTTACACAATATGCAAAAAAGGTACCATTGTGAAGTATCATGAAATACATCTTCGTGAAAATTCAGTTTTGTCATTTAGTCGCATTCATTACAATGCCTGGATCCTCTGCGGTAATTTCACTGACTTTGAGCTGATTTATACTAACTCAGTATCTGACCTTGTAAACATGCAAATATATTTTTACCTGCTTTATAGCTCAGGTTCTTTCATATATTTTACTCATATCTTACAAGGAAATAATATCTTGGATATGACTTCTCATAAATTTGAGGAGAGGCTTGAGTTTACGTATTTCAGTGCCTACACCTATCTGATTTTAAGACTTCAGGATTTGGACCTAATACAGTCTAGAATGATTTTAAAATTCCTCAGAAGCTTGTAAAATGATTCCTGCCAGCAACTCATTCCAACTAACTTCTGAGTGTACACGGTCTGGTGCTGCAGCAGAGGCTGTAAAGATGTCTCGGACTTGATTTAGAGGCTATGGTAGTTTTTTATCAATAGAAATATGTTGCTTATCAAAGTAAAAGTCATCTTTTGCATTATTGGAATAAAACTCTGAGGTGAGTTGAGCACCTTAACTCCAGTTCCTTTAGTAGGAGTTTCCAGCTATTCATCAAGCATTGAACCAAAAATACATTCTTAGCAAAACTGAGTGAGGCCAGATGTCACTTTCAGTCCCCAGAGAAGTCTACCAAAGTCAGTGGAATTACTCCATGTGCCTATCAGCATAAGGAAAACCAAACTTTGACCCATATATCTTAAATCAGTATAACTTATGTATGTTACAGACGATTTGTATTATCCACAGTGAGCTATAGGAGGTACGGTCCAGTAAAAAATCATTTCCAGTAATTAGAGAAAAAGATGTGCTACTGAAGTGAACTGGATGCATTTCCATGAAAATGCAAGAAGAAAACCCAGAGAGGTCACAGTTACCCAAATATAGTCCAAGTTTCTTGCATTAGAGACAAGCATTAATTTGTGCAAGGTTCAGACTGAAAATCTCTTTCAGAACCCAAACAACCTTCCCCAAAGAGATCAGGGAATACAAAGCGCCAACACAAAGGGAACACAAGAAGTATTGGACCAAGGGTGGAGTTTCAGTTGCATCCATTTTTTTTTCTATTGACTTTTCAATAGAAAAAAAATTGATTGATACATTGACTCCAAGGGGTTGAGGCTTCCATCTGTGATATGCTCCAAAATGCTTACAGAAGGGAGAGGAAAACATCAATTTCAATATCTTTTGTTATTTCTATGAGTAGAATTTCTGGTCCAGAGTGCTAGTTAAATCAGCATAAATTCAAATTAATTGCAGTGAAGTCTTTGGGATTTGCTACAAGTTTATATGCAGTGCAAGATCATATTCTCTCTCTCCTAAATGATTACCTGAACATATGTTTAAATCTCTGACTTAAAAAGCTAAGTAGTGTAAAATATATAATTTTCCTTTTTATGTAAGTGTGATCACTATAAACCTTCATTAAAAAACCTCCTTACAAGAAAGGATCTTGACTGTTAGACACGTAAATTTAATAGCTGCTGAGTAGCTTCTCATCTATTACTCCAGAACATAAACTTTTGCTATGATATACAATTCAAAAGCACTGCAGCTCTCAAAGCAAGTTGAGTCCCAAACAAAACATAATAAAAGCAGTATATTAGGTTTATTGAACACATAATTGTATGTACACATGCTGCTGATGGCTTGCACAATATCCAGAGACTCAGGACTTTTCAGAGACTTGTTGGCTTTTCCTCCAACCTATAAATTGCTTTGACTTTAGGAAGGTCTTTCAGGCTAATAGTGTTATCGTACATAAAGTAATGCCACTGCTTTTTCTTCCCGAGTTTCTTTTGAAAAAATGTGTTCCTCAGCTGGACTACATTGAGGTAGAATCATTTGCTTCAATTTCTGCACATGTTGCATTTATTTTGGTATACATTAATTGTAGGTACAGTGGCAGTCAGATCTCACCATCTTGTGTATTTAGGTACAATTAAGATTCAAGCACTTCTTCTGTTAAAGTTTTCTAGTGTTGCAAAGAACTCCTTTGAATCTTTCAAGTACATAACTGCTTCAAGGTCACTTTAGTAGTTTTTAAATATTTCTCCCCACAGGACTTTTTCAAAGAGCAATAGCTCAAAGCGGAACAGCTCTCTCCAGCTGGGCAGTTAGTTTTCAACCTGCAAAATACGCCAGGATTTTGGCTACAAAGGTTGGTTGCAACATGTCAGACACTGTAGAATTGGTAGAATGTCTACAGAAGAAGCCTTATAGAGAACTTGTTGACCAGGACATACAACCAGCAAGATACCATATAGCCTTTGGACCAGTAATTGATGGAGATGTGATACCAGATGATCCACAGATTTTGATGGAACAAGGCGAATTCCTCAATTATGACATCATGTTGGGAGTTAACCAAGGGGAAGGGTTAAAGTTTGTTGAAAATATTGTGGATAGTGAAGATGGCATATCAGCCAGTGATTTTGACTTTGCAGTTTCTAATTTTGTCGACAACTTATATGGATACCCTGAAGGCAAAGATATATTGAGGGAAACTATTAAATTTATGTACACGGACTGGGCAGATCGACACAATCCTGAGACAAGAAGAAAAACGCTGCTGGCTTTGTTTACTGATCACCAGTGGGTTGCACCAGCAGTGGCTACAGCAGATCTTCACTCAAATTTCGGATCGCCTACGTATTTCTATGCCTTCTACCATCATTGCCAGACAGATCAGGTACCTGCATGGGCAGATGCAGCCCATGGAGATGAGGTTCCTTATGTACTAGGAATCCCCATGATTGGTCCTACTGAGTTATTCCCTTGTAATTTCTCCAAAAATGATGTCATGTTAAGTGCGGTGGTGATGACGTACTGGACAAACTTTGCAAAAACTGGGTGAGTACCAGATCATGAATAGTCTTGTATACAAACTCGGGGTAAAATGATGTGTTGATTTCATAGAATCAGAGAATCGTTAAGGTTGGAAAAGACCTCCAGTATCATCAAGCTCAACCTCCTACCCAACACCTCTGTGACCATTTGACTATTTCCCTTGGTTATCTCCCCTGGGAATGCCTCTGTACTTGCGGCATGAGTAAGAGATTGCGTTGTATAATTATGTTTATTGTGATGTCCCTCAGCTTACTTGCACATTTTAGCAAAAAGAGGGGAAAAAAAAATCTTTGCAAACATTCTGCGTGAACAAATTAAAAAAATACTTTGTATACAAAAATAATGAAGGGATCTTCAGAAAAATGCAAAATTCAGCATTTAACATATGTGTATAGTTAAAAATGGTTACATTAGGAACTCATTTTACCCCAGCACTGATAATATTTTTATCCCATGAGACAGAAAATTGCATAAATATTACATCAAATATAATACAGCTTATTTTAATAATGTATTTTGGTTTGAACTGACATTTCTAACCATAATATATGTGACTTGCAACTTGAAAAGGTTTGTCATTTTCATTAATTCTTCTATCACTCGTAGCTCAAAACACTTTGCTATGTTTGTCCATTGGACTCTAAGTCATAATGTATTATATTTAGTTATGCCCTGCCATGGTCTTTCACCTCTGGAAGGCTACAGATACTGCAAATAAACTGAAATGTGGAGCTTTAGGAACTTTATGTTACTGAAAAAGAATAGCAAAACTTAATGTCCTCTCACACTGGTCTCTCACATAGACATTTGTCTGTGTGACCACGTTGCTGGCAATCTGTCCTCTGCAGCAAAAGATTTCAGGGTGAGAGATACTCGCATTTTGGGGAACTAGGGATGTCACTGAAGTCTGTGTGAGAGACTGGTTCATTTGCATAACACTGTTTCTAATCAAGATTATTAAGGCCTCCAATTTTAGGAAATAGCATTTTGCTCTGTCCAAAGACAGACTTAAACATTAAGTATAAAATCTTAATTATGGTAATTTTATGATTCCTTTTGAAATACTTTGTAACAATGGAGATAATTTTTTTTTTTTTTTTAGTGACCCAAATCAACCAGTACCACAAGACACAAAATTTATCCATACAAAACCGAATCGTTTTGAAGAAGTAGCATGGACCAGATACTCACAGAAAGACCAGCTGTATCTTCACATTGGATTAAAACCACGAGTTAAAGAACATTATAGGGCCAATAAAGTGAACCTTTGGTTGGAACTGGTACCTCATCTGCACAATCTTAACGACATTTCACAGTATACCTCTACCACAACTAAAGTGCCATCAACTGATAATACTTTCAGACCAACAAGGAAAAATTCTGTTTCTGTTACTTCAGCCTTTCCTACAGCCAAACAAGATGATCCCAAACAACAACCAAGCCCGTTTTCAGTGGATCAAAGGGACTATTCAACAGAATTGAGTGTTACTATTGCAGTTGGCGCATCTTTGCTGTTCCTGAACATTTTGGCCTTTGCAGCGTTGTACTACAAAAAAGACAAGCGGAGACATGATGTTCATAGGAGATGTAGCCCACAACGTACTACTACCAATGATCTCACCCATGCACAAGAAGAGGAGATAATGTCCCTCCAGATGAAGCACACTGACTTGGATCATGAATGTGAGTCCATCCATCCACATGAGGTGGTTCTTAGGACCGCCTGTCCCCCAGACTACACGCTAGCTATGAGAAGGTCTCCTGATGATATTCCCTTAATGACACCCAACACCATCACAATGATCCCCAATACTATACCAGGGATTCAACCCTTACACACATTCAATACATTTACCGGAGGACAGAACAATACTCTGCCCCATCCTCATCCCCACCCCCATTCACACTCAACAACCAGGGTATAGCCAGACAAGACGAAACAAACTTTATTTTTTGATGGATTACAGTAGGTGATATTACTGAAGATTACTTGGCTTTCAACCTACAAGACTCTTACTATTTAAATATGGAGGAATATTATGTGAATATACATATCAAGAACTTTTGGGGTTTTGAAAAAAATAAATTGTACATATATCAAATGAACTTAAGAAACAAACAAACAAACAAAAGAAAAGAAAAAAAAAAAACCAACACAAAAAAACCCAACTGTTTGCAATTGCTTGAAGCAATTGTCCTGAATGATACTTTTTCATTCACATTCAACTATTAATTTTTTGAAGATTTATGTTACATAATGGAATTAGGCATGTGCAACACAAACAGGAAAGAACTATGACTGAAAAATTTCAAAACCTATAAATATGCACAAGGGACACACTAATGGAATGTCAGATAATTTTCACCAATTTTTATTTGGACCTGTTTTCTTGCGTAGACCATATTTACATATTTGAATAAGTACACAAAGCACCAATGCTGTTAAGGCCTTAGAAAGGGGCTCATGCTGAAATCTGCCAGTCAAAGAAGTTTTACAGCCTGGCAGGTACAACATTATCACATAAGTGCTGTCAGTATAAAAGTTGTGGGAATAAAGGAATCTGGATATTTTTAGCACGATGTGCATGATAATTTATATGCTTGGTGGCTGTGCTGCTGATTAAGCCGTAATTAAAATTCTTCTCATCCCATTGGAGTTTTTAATAGAAGCTTTCTCCATCAATTGGCACAACCTAAAGAAGTTTTTGAAAGGGGCAAAAGTAATTACAGTAAAATATTTCATGGTAGCTTCAGAAACAGAAGGAATTGCAACAGCTCTTAAGGGTATCTACAGCATCCCAGGTATACAGTTGTGAACCCTTGCAATATGAATCCCAGACAAAAAAAATCTCTATGATTAACGTTCTGTTTCCTTTCCACATAAATAATTTCTAACTTTAAGATAACTGTAACTTTAATAGAATCTACTTTGATGAAGGATTTATAATTTGCTGTGATTTAGTTACAATCAATTTAGTTCAAATTGGTAAGGTAAAGTGTGTCCAAAAGTTTAATTGCAATGGTACTTTGCGATATAAAAATGCCCCAATATTACCACTCTGATTACACCTTTCAGTTTATTGTTTAAACTCATGTTGCATGTTATGAAGTTTACTTACAATACTTAAATGTAAAGTTACTTCCCTTTTTGCTATACGTTAGCTTTGCCATTCAAATGAATTCTCTAGACCTGATGGCAACAGCATAGAAAAAGAGGGTATGTAAGAACGGGGAGGGATCCAACAACTGGAAATCTTAAAGTCTGAGTACTACGTATGTTTGTGTGATTTGAAATGAATGTTCTAAAAACACGAGAAATTTTCCATTTCCCTGTCGCTTTCCAGTAATTATATACCACGGTCCTTTCAAAATGTTTGTGTATGTAATCAGATGTACATTTATATAAAAGATATAATTGAGATGGACTTAAGAGCACATCCCTGATAAATACTTTCTCTCTTACCTGTACTATATTTCTATTAGACTAAAGTTATGTGATTTTTTTTTACATTTTTTCAAATTACTAGCAATTTTGATAGTTTGTAAGATAATGCAAAGAACTTTCTCTGACAAACTAACTGCAGTAACAGAAACATTTCTTTTCAGTTACTCTTTTTCAAGAATGAAAGCTTATTACACACAAAAAATTGTATACTACTTGATGGAAAATTACTTTGTACTTCTCGGCCATATTACTGGTCACTGAGTGAAATAAAGATAATCTGGATAACGAATATTATTCCAATGCTAAGAGACCTGATCTTTGCTCATTAAAGAGCTAAAATGTTTATTGCTGTTTTGTCATTTTTTAATGAAGTAATGGTAACTGTCTCAAATAAAGAGTAATATCTTAAGACCAGTCTGGTTTTTGAAGACAGGAACATGCCTTCTACAACTAATACAACTGCATATTCATGGGCTAGTCCCACTTACAGATGTTTCTTACAGAAATACTGACATTCTGGCTGTATGATGACACAGTATTACATGCAACTCTCCCCTAGTTTTCAAGAATAAGTTGAAGATGCAAATATCAACACCAAAAAAAAAAACAACAACCAAGGAACAGGCCTAATTACAATAAATCTGCAGTGTTCTGTGATGGGAAAAAAAAAAAAAATCACCTGGGTTTTATTTTTGATTGAACTTTCATAAATGATTGCTTGGAAGATCAGAGCGGGTTTGTGAACATTAAGCACAAATGTTAAAACTGAAGCTGAAAGTAAAATGAAGTACTGCAAGTCCAGTCATTTCATTTAGCTATAGAAAAAAAAAAAAAAAAAAAAAGAAAAAAAAGAAAAAACACCCATATATTTAATTAGTGCTTGTTACAGTCCCCAGTTTTAAATTAAGCTCTTTTGGTAGAAGCATAAAAAATAGTCTTCAAAATCCAGGGCGGTCTGTGTGCAATTTCTGCCTGATGTGGTTGTGCTTTTAGACTGTGACCTGACAATGTAAACCAATAAAAAGAATTGTCTGCCATCTGATAATTATTGTTTAATAGGAAGATTGTATTTTGCTATGTTGATGAAACTAAACAAAAAAAATACAAAAATATTAATGGCCATAAACCAAGATATTCATGAAATATGATTTTATGTGCTTTTCTTAACTTTATCAAAACCAAAATAACTTTCTACTATAGTTTATTTGTGGCCATATATCTATATATCTCTATATATACAGTATCTGGTAATTGTTTACTTTTATTAGTTACAAAATAAATGATTTAGGTAAACCAAGCATGACACTACACTTTATTTCTGTCAGACAACAGTATTTAGAATGTGAAAGATGAAGGCAACAACACAAATATTATTGCTCCTGTTTGAAAAACAAAAAGTCTGTTCCTGTGATCAGATACTGTGAATGATATTTAGTGGCTACTCTATAACTACATTACAGCAGCTGCCTTTCCAAAAGTATGACGGCGTCCCACGCTTTACCACCACATTAAGAAAGAGCAAGAGATGTTTTCAAGTTGAAACAAAACAAAAATATAGGAAATTGTTTTGGAATATCTTCATTATGCTTCATGGAATCTTTGTTCTTTTAAAAATATTTATCTGTTTGGTTTGTTTTCCACGGTAGCCTACAAGAAAGCAAAACTGAGTGTGATATTTAGTTTCTTGTATCATCCTTTGACCAGATTTCCAATAAAATTAGGATTTCAGTCAGTCTTTGGAAGTTCAGTAAAAGTATAAAAAGCCTGCATTTATTTCTTTCCCACTTTTGTAAATATGTTTGCAGACCTTTTTAAGAAAATGTATTCTACCATTTTGAGAAAAAAATAACAATGGAATCATTGTCTCGTTTATCTATTAAAATTACAGGCAATATAATGTGCTGTGCTGACATTTCTAGGACAAATAAAGCAGATAAAAATGCATTTTGCTCAATGGTATCTCAGTTGGTTATATGTGGTATTCTCCACCTACTGAAGACTTGCAAAGCATGGATGAACTGCCTGAATATAATGTTCCATAGGAAAATGTAGTTGTTGTTTTCATTGTCTGTATTAAATACGGATTCCTATGTCACAAGACGTTAATTATTGGATATATTGGTTATTGAACCACCCTGAAAACTGTACGAATAGAGATCTAAAAAATAAGCATGTTACAGCTTTAAAGACACCACTGCACAGAATATACTGGAATTCTTGTTGCCAACTTCACTAAGAGATGAAACAGCTGAATTAATAAGAAGCTGTCAAATATTGTGGCATCCCTTTGATGTTTGTAAGTTGTTGTTTTTTCCTATGGTGTTAGTTTAAAATATTGGCCTTTTTCACACCCCCTTTTTTTCTAGTAATGAACCATTACAGATGATGGCTTTTTAATGTAAGCAAACTTTAGATAATGTAATTATTATTCTGAAAAAGTGCTCCCAAATAAATTAGATGAATGGGAAATTCCCTGCGGAAGTTTTGTTATTTTTCATTCAAAGCTCTTGTCGAAATATCTGTTGCAGAACTCCTGCTTTTTTTTTTTCATTCTGTAAACTACGGGTCTTTCTCCAAATGACATTGAACATCTCTTTTTTTTTCTAATTGAAACAATAACACTATAAGATGTCCTTCTGAGGCCTCCAAATAAATATGAACAATTTGAAACAGGGCAAATGGGCTTTTCCTCTAAACATTCTTATTTGATTTAATTCTGGCACATCAATACATTTGTGTGCAGACTAGAAATTAGCAGCATTTGATAAGGCGTTCAAGAGAACTACACAGCAGAATCAATGAGCTAAACACCAGCCATGCACAAAGTCCCTTTTCTCTTAGGTTTTGTTAATGCTAGAGTAGAATTGATTTCTTATTTACAGATTCAGTTAAAACATATCTTTGTGAAATGGAAAATGGTTAGAATAAGGTAATGAACTTTATCTGGTGGAAAATGTTCAGGAAAAAAATGTTGAGAATCACCTAGGAAACGTAGATTTTTATGTGCAACCTGCCTTTATTCCTTTTTGTTGAGATTATAATTCTCAGTAATTCATACACATGGGAAACTATCATTTCTGTAATAAGCTTTAGTTTCTAAAAGGAATTTAAGTATTATATGTAAATTTTGAATTAAAGCCTCTTCTGAGTTTACTTTCCCTTGCTATGGGGATGAGTGAAAAACCTCCTAGAATTGATACAAATTTGTACAAGTGATTTTCATAGAGTATCTTTAAATGTTTGGGGTTTTTTTCCATTTGAATATAAAAGTATCATCACAGCAGTAGAAGCCGTGTGTTTGTTTGTCACAGAAATGCCTGCATCTTTCTCTCCATGTGTGTACCCACATGCATTCTTCCTGCCAATAATGGAGCTTTCAAAAATTGTGAATAAACAGGGAATCTTACCTTTTGCACCATGCAGAGTCAAATCCAAGGTAAATGCAAGTGCTCAGTGTGGAGGTAACACCTATCCCTCATTCTGCATTCCCCACTGGTATTGACCACATGCACAGCTGATGACTTTCTTGTAGAACCAGCTGAATTAGTATTTATCATAGGACCATTGAAATCAATGAAGCCCTGACAATATACACCAGCTATTGATCTGCTTTTGGACCTTTAATGTTCATCATGGCTCATCTCACCGTCCAATTTTGCATATCTTCTCACGCACATGAACACCCACTCAAAGAAATTATTACAAGTATAACTACCTGATTTATGAGCACTATCAGACACTAAAATGCACTTTAAAATATGCTTATAGTTATTTGTATCTAAATCCGAAAGTCAGCAAAAAAAGAGCCTTCTACATAAAAAAAAATCCCTGGAAATTACTCTGACGCAAAGAAAAGGTTTATACCACACTTTGCAGCATTAACATGCTATAGTACATTTTCTAGTAAAAATCTTTTTTAATTGGAACATTCAGTTTTGTCTGACCCTCAGATCTATATGTTGACCTATATGTCCAAGACACAGTGACACTATACAGCAGCTGTAAGCCTGCTCTGCTATGCTCCAATCTGGACGGGAAGAGGCATACAACTGAGCCACATGTTTGCTGTACATTCAGGACAGAAAGAGCTAAATTTTCTCTGCCATCTGAATTTTCCCCTCTCAGCGTCAGCTGAGGCACTCAGGCACTCAGTGATTATGAACTTAACTTTGGAGCCATTTAAAAAAAAATAACAAATGTGGAGTTCTTAAGTCTATAGGGTTGGACATTTAGTTTCTGCTTTACAGCTGTAAGAGCCAGTAACCCTTTTTCAAACACAAGTTTTTACTGGCAACCAGAGGTGATAATACTAGAGCAAAATTAACAAAAGGTTCATGAAAGACTATGTAAGCTGGTAACACTTAAACTACATTATTTTAAAAAATAATTTTAAAAAAAAGGACAAATTTTACATGTAGCAATTTTGCTCAGTTGCTGTAGAAGTTAATGAGAATTTTGCTGTTGACTTTATCGAATGAAGGATTAGTTCAGAAATTTGAATGAACTCTGTAAGGTCCCTATAAAATTTAAGCAGCTATGATGATGGATTCTAAGAGCCTTTAAATGTTTCCAGACCACCACGAGTTATTTATCCATCCATATTTCTGCAAAGAGGAGCGTGTGTGTGCAGGCATTCACACTTGGTGGGTGAATACTGATAGGTTCTTCTCAAAAAGACGCATCATCATGATACTGCAAAACCAACTAATATACCTTATTTTTCAGTAGGTCTTGTGAGCTTGGTCTTAGCACTGGGTCAGTGTGGCCACATGGCTCCTGGGCTGGAGTGTGATTGTGTCTCATCTTCTAGAAAAAGAAAACTTGTGACTGCAAAACAGTCATGTGCCAATATATATATAGATATAAATTTTCCCTGAAATAAAATGAGGGGTGGGGCAGAACCTTCTTACAGAACAGTTTGGAATGGTGAGATGTACAACGTACCTATTTCATCCATTAATTTGTAGAAACAATTTCAGCAGTAATTTAAAGCAATGAGACTATATGAAAGGTTCAAAAAATAATATACAGTTCATTTGTCATGAAATACATTTTCAAAAGTCATGCAATATCTTACAGATTGATGACAAAGATGTGGTTGTACAGTGTTGGTTTTTTCTACCTTTCGCAAGGTAAATCCTCTGTAGTGGTGTTTTGGCTAATAAATTTTGCTCATATTTTCATACAGGTAAGTCTAGAGCAATTTCATTGAAGTGAAAACATAGACCTTCACTAAAAAAGGTAAATAGCACCCAAGCCCAATTACTCTTGGCCAGCTAGCAGTGATTCCCATGTTAAACTATGTGATTATTTTCTCTTTAACACTCTTCGATTTGCCATAAATGAACTTTTCTCTCCCCAGTCAGTAACTGGAATAAGCATACTGTGCTCTTCATAGAAGATGAAGATAACAGGAACCATTGGTTTCTTCTCATAAATCATGACTTTGGTGTCCAAGATCAGAAAATATAATCAAATAAAAACAGCAAACCTTTTTTTTGTGGTTTAGGGTAATTTTTTTTCTATAGGTACATTTGAGTATCTTGATTCTCTGAAGGCTCACCACTACCCAGGAAAGGATACAACCTTAATTACCACAGCCAGGAACTTTCTTGGGAATTTTGCTCTTTCCTTGTCCAGGACGAAAGGGCAGGGTTAAGTTCATGAAAGGCAACTTCTCCAGAAAAACACTTCCAGCTGTATCTCTGAGACATGCCAAGGAAATTTGAAAACACTTGCAGATTCTGCTGCTTGCCAGAAGAAGGAACACGTATTGTCAAATTTAATAAAATATTGGTAATGTTTGTATATTTCAGATTCTATAAACTATACTTTAAGAAACGAGTAATCCTTTTCCAACAGTACAGTTTATTTTAAACCTAAAAGGGCTATTTGGTTACTAGAATTTGGACTCTGTTGTAATAATGCATGTGAATTCCCCTTTGTCCCATGCTCCTCCTGGTTCCAGTCTACAATTCAGTTCAGGAGTTTTATTTTAGAAACCAGAAACTCTCTGTTTTTACTGAGTTGCTTAAGTATAGACTACTGCTAGGTGCAACTATGAATGTGTATTCATTCATCATTTACTCAAAAAGTATCTTATCCTTTTGGTTATTACTTATTTTCTTATTTTTTCTTACTTCCTTTAATTTTGGGGGATTAAAAAAAAAAAAAGTTTCTGTAATGAGTGCAGTTTTATTCTTTTTCGTGTCCTCTCACATTGTTACTACTGTCTTACATAAATTCAAATATTTGAAATAATTTATGTTTCTGTTTTCTTTACATATTTTTATGAGTCTTCTTGTTCCTTCTGACTGTAATTTTGCTTTATCTTGTTTTTCTTGTAGTTGCATATCCAGGGCTATTTACAGTTGATCTCTTTTTCCATTAAAGTAGTGTTTGGGCATAGAACAACGCTGAAGGCTAAACTATTAACTTAAAAGCTTCTGCTACAGAGGAATTTCTATTTGGGATGGGCATGGAAATTTATCTACTGTAGTACCCCCATCATGGGCAAGCCCAGTTGCTTGTGTGTAGGTAAGAATCACTTCAGTCAATAATGACAGGCGTGTGTCAGGAAGTTCATAGCCAGCACTGAATTATCACCAGCCAGATGGTAAATTTTCCCTTTGAAAGATGCTGGAGGTGCAATTTCACAGACAAAAGCCAACCTCATGCTAAGGCAAGCAAGTTGCTCCAGAAATAAGCAGTGACTTGTAAACTCTGCTGCTTGCTAGATTAAAAAGCTTAAAGATGCTATGAATAGTTTTTAAGCTCATGGCCACACTTCAGACAAGTGTTGATGTATTTTTCTTAGCTGCAGAGACACTAAGACCTTTTTTATGAAGTGGGCTTTGTCACAGTGCCTGTATCTATGCTACAGCTGTTCCATGGTGCTGAGCTCCTGCTGACCCTGATGAAGTAACCAGCAAAATCTCTATTGACTACACCTGAGAAAGATGAGCACCTTCCATAGCAGGAGAGAATGAATCACAGATGTGGAGCATCAAACACAATTTTCTACTGGTTTATAACTTAAAACGGTGCTTTGCTTCTTTTCTTAAAGAGCAGAAGGAGAGATTGGCAGTTTGGATATGACTGTGGGAGGTGTTTTTGCTGTAGATTTCTGGTTGGATGTAGAAGGTTATCAGGATTAAATTCCTCATTTCTAAATTTAACTACCAGCACTGGATGTCTAGTGTAAGTAAGCTGACTAGATCTTATCTGAAGATAGTAAAAAGGGCAATTTTAGTACTGGAGTAATCATCGTCTACTGGTATCTGGGTTTCCCTGTTGACTAAGAGGGAATGAAAAATAGGTGAAAAAAATTGCTGTCTTTTCTGTCCTTCACATACACTTAACTACCTGTGAAAGCCTGAAACCTTTTATGAGATGAAGTGTTTATTTTTATATATATATGCTATTATAATTTTTTTTTAGTTGCATAGATCATAATGATAGTTTTTCACACACATTATTTATCTTATTACTATAGTGCCTATGGCTAAGGGAGTAAGATCAACAGTGATAAGAATAAAATAGCAAAGACTCTGAGGCAGCATGTAATGAACAATCCTTACTTCAAAAACTTCATAGTGTAGAAGCTTTCCAATGGTAAGCATAGCTAACATTGGAGTAGGGTCATATGGCTTCTACAGGCATTTCAGAATGGATTCTGCCTTGGCTAGATGGGCTGGAGATTTTCTTCTTATTTTTTCCATCTCTCTAAATAGCTCCAAGATTATTAATAGATGAGGCACAGTTTTGTGGTTTACAAGAACTGCTGGTTCCACAACACTATTTTATTCCATGTGATATTACTTTGTGAGGGGTAAGCTTTGTTAGAAGGGAGTTAGCAAAGTGGAAATGCAGAACAGAGAAATGCCGTAGGGGAGAAAAAGCAGGGAAGAAGAGCTAGAGGAAAAAGATCAGCCCAGAGGAGTGAATTTCAGGGATCAAACCAGGACCAAGCAGTCTGGCACACCAGCAGAAACAGAGGCTTCTTGTAGCACTTGGTGAGACTGCTGTGTTTTGCCAGTTTGAGTTTCTTTGATCAAGTAGGCCGATTCTTCTCAGAAGTTAGTCTGGGTTTAGATGCAGTTAACACAGAATAGCTACACTTAAAAAAGGACTAGCTGCCTATTCTAGTGCAGTGGAGTCCTTTTTTAATGTAGTCAGACATGACTCTTTCTTCTTCTGGTTTTGAGTGTGTTTGGAGTCTTCAAACCTTTGTCTAAAGGCTATAAAGATGGTAGGAACAGCAAGGGTTCACATGTGAAAAGGATGATGGTTGTATTTTCAAAAACTGCCTCAAAGCAAAAGGGGTTTTATGAGTTGTAAGCAGCATAACAAATAATTTCTGTCAGCTTAGCAGCCTCTAGTTACAATGTCAGAGTGAGCTGCACTATTTTAACCTGTGTTGAGCATGAAGATGTACAACAGACGGATCAATGTCGAGCAGTTGAAGAAGAGTTTACAGGAGTACTTTCAGATTTCTGTGTAGTCTCTGACCTCTACGTGAAAAGCACTTAAGACCATAAAATTTATAAAATCATGCTTTAGAGCAATACTTCATTTGAATAATTGTAAACTGATTGTTGTTCTGTAAATCATTAGTATTATTAAGAGAACTATGCAAAATGTGATCACTTATGTCTCAGAGAGGAGTTACACAAATGCCTTGGCTGCATTTGTTCAAGCTTCTGAACCTCATGCTGTGTGTTGCAATCAGATTAACTGAAAAACTAAAAACAAACAGAACAAACCAGATAAAACTGATAGCAATATGTGCCACATGCTGAGGTCAAAGGTATAAAATCTGACAGATATTGATGGCTTTGTTGCCTATGAAGCTACTAAATGTTATCCGTTTAGAGGAAAGATCAATATGAAAAGCATCAGCTAATGGGGACTACCTGTGGTGCAATCACCATCAAGTGCATGTCCATCCTGTTGATGAAGGCTATAAGGCTTTTGTAAACTGGTTTCTCAGAACAGAGGTCAGAGCTAGAAAATCCTGAATTTCAGAGAACAGCTGTGAGCATTCATGAGACTCATTGTCTCCAATATCTTCTAGGAACTCTTTCATTTATTTGAAGAATTTGCCAACAAGTTGCCTTCTAGTTTACCTAGATACCAAACACAGCAGACTTTGGTTTACAGTACAGTTGTTTGGACTAAGAGTTGGTATGATTACATGTGGTTCACATCTGATTGGCAAAATTCAGCTGTTTTGATACTGTGGCTGGTACCTATGTGTCCCTAGCTTTGGTCTTGCATTATATGTGGCATTTTCTGAGGAGCCAAGGTAAGGAGCTTGTACAGCATGCTTACCTGCATGTTAGCTTTGTCCAGCTTTCACAGTTAATGATGAGCATTTCTAGGAAACACGTGATACCTTGTCTTTCATCCCTGACAATAAGAATTTCCCTGCTGGCATTCAGTTCAGTTAGTTTCTGCAATTAGATTTACTTTAATATATCCTCTCCTTTCCCTCTTCATTCTTATAGGTATATGCTAATGAAATGAGAAATCTTGAATGTTCTTGTTCTATATCTGAGTTTTAAAATGTCTTTGCTTTGTTGATGTTAGTGACACACAAACCAAGGATGTTATGAAGCTGTTCCATGTATACACTTTAAGTTGGTCATTGTCAGTAAGACTGGAACACAACAGTACTGAACAAGCATTATGATAATGTAAAACAATTATTCATCTTTAGACCACAAACACTTCAGCCTCCATAGCTCCACCAGCAGTCTTGGCAGTGTGAAAGTCTCAATGGGAAATCAAGAAAGGTTATTAAAAGGCCACTGGGAAGCACCTCTTTTTGCAGGCTGGTAAGGATAAGTGGTCATAGCCCGTACGAGTCCATTTGGACCCTTCCATATGGCATTTTCAGGTGTCAGGATGAAATGAAGCAGTAGGGAGCAACCAAAGAGCTTATTTCAGTTTTTTATTGCTATCATGATGGTAATGGATCTAGGTCTGTGGTCATGTGTGCTGAAGAAATAGAAAAAGCATATTAAATCTTGGTAAAATCTTAAGAAAAACCAAGCAAGCATTTTCTGAACTTAAAATTTTAATCTGAACTGTTGTCTTGCTGATGACTTTAACTCACAGGTGTCATAACAGACTTGCAGTGGTTTTGCTGTGCACTAGGCGACAGTGGTTGGAGTATTCCGGTGCTCATTTCCAGAGCACATCTGTAGCTACTGCTTGAGCCTCTTCCTTTCAACAGTTTGTGATCCATCTATAATCCCTCAGGTACGTGCTGATGATCGGTTTCCTGAATGTTCATCCTGGGTCTGTGTGCTATGATCAGAGTCTGGTCATGGGTAGAGAAAATTGATCACACTACAAGGAGCTGAACTTGGACTTTGCAGACTGCAAATCTTGGGCACCCTATTTAGCAAAGTACGTAGTATAGGCTGCATTTCTCCCATAATGTGAAATTACTTTTAAGATAGGATCAAATAGATCTAGTTGCATAGAAAAAAAAAGAAAAGTCTCATTAAAACGCAAAGAAATGCTATAATAATTTCATCAGTCATTTGTTTCTTGGTTTAAGAAAATAAATAAAAAATAAACGTTCACATTCTCTGTAGTCAGATTTAGTACTATATAGAAGGATAGGCTATATTTTCAAATTTATTTTAAAATTACATCACTGTTATTATTCAAGATGAAGCAGTTCTCTTTCAAATTTCTTCAACAACAAAAAGGAAAGAAAGAATAGCAATAAAACATCATGATCTGTAGCCTCAGTCCTCAGCATTTACCACATACAAGCCTGAGATGCCCACACACAGGATATATCCTCCAATATCTACAAGCTCGTTCAGCTGCAACAAGAGTAAGTAGCAACCTCAGAGTTGCTCTGATTTAAACTGCAAGTCCTAGGAGGCATCACCTTCTAAGTTTCGGAGCCTCTGCAACATGGTGTGTGTGAACTGGGCAGAGGTAGTGAGGGGACAGTGGTACCTGAACTTCTTCATTGGCATTCAATGATCTATGGAAGATGGACTGGACGAGAATGGCATAAACCCATTTTGTTGCTACCAGCAACCCCACTTGAGCTCCTTTACACACGGTCCTTCTTGCTTGTGCTGGAGAGATCCATAACAGCATGAGCTTGTGCTCCATTAGGCAAGAGTTAAACCCAGCAATTAAAAATACTAACATTTAATTTTGGAAAGTGGAAGCAGACTGGAATAATCTAGAGCAGACAGCAGGGTCAACAGCAGGCATGGTCTGTAAATTGACTCTGTCTGGTGTGAGCAAACTAGGTAACTGCTGATTAGGCAGGTCTTGTGATGTGCCTTTTGCAAAAACAAATTCAAGCTGCAGCCTTCATACACAGTGCAGCTGATGATGGGTTGTTACTTAAAGGTCTGGGCAAGCAGCTTTCAGATCCCAAGCTTGTCAGATAAAACAGCAGGAGGGGACCCAAATAATGAAAATAAATGTACACGGAGAACTGGACAGGTAACACTGGTGCAGAAGTCAACAGTGCGATGTGCCCCAAAACACACTGCAGGAAACTTTGCAAAGTCAAAGCTGACCCAGGACACTGAAATAGCTTCCATGTATTTATTACTTGCTGTGCTTGGGGCCTGATGGGGCAAACAGTATCAGTTATGCTTTTCTTCGCCTATGCAGGGTGTCACAGTTTAAAGATACTTCCTATCCTCAGAGAAAGAGACTGCAAAATTGCGCTGACAGGTACAACTGGTTGTAGGGGGAAGAAAAAGCCACAGTTAGTGATGGCCTTGCTGGGGGAGACTGAAGTGCATTGCCAAGTGTTGTTGCCGGCCAGAGCAGTGCTGATGTGCAAAGTGCAGGTCAGCATCAGAGACGGTGGTGGGTGTTCAAGCTATTCCTGCGAGTCCTAGTGACTACAGAACGCCCTCTTTGCTGTTGATAACAGATTTTTTTTTCACATATGTTTAAAAAAAGAGCCTTATTTCCAGCTGCTGCATATGCACAGTTCTCAAAATAGATGAGAATTTGGAAGCCATTTTATGGATTTTTAGGTTTTAAAGAACCTTCTGTCTGGGAGATGGGTCTGAATAGGAAAAGGGAGCAAGAGGGGGGCACTAGGTTGGTTTACTTCTTGTGAGTGCCAGACCACACTCACTAGCATGAGGAATAATTCTTATTGTTGTTATTTAATTCCTGGTAGTAGGTGCTACTTTTACAAAAATAACAAGAACTGTAAGAAAATCTACTACAATTATTACTTGACCTACTCTGCAAAAGGCAGCTGCTGTAATTTTATATGCAGTTCCAGCAGCAGCTGTTTACCTAATAAGCTTTGGAAGACCAGCTCTCCCAGCCTGACAGCTCCAGAAATACAGAAGCATGGCAAAAAAATGGCATTGATGTTTCAATAAGTGACATTCTTTCCTCTGAGACAGTATGAACAAAATGCCGTGGAAGAGTGTTGGAGGAGCTGGGCAGCACCACATTGAAATAAGACTAGCACCCGTCTTCTCATTAAGAATGAGAGACTCTCCAGTGCACAGATGATAAATATGTGCATATGGTCATAAACTTCAAGGAATCTGTGAAAGACAGAGACATTTTTGGGCGAGAGAGGTTTTAGTTCTTTTTGATATGTATGAGCTTAATAAATGATATCAGATATTTCTGCATTGCATAAGCTATCTCTAAACAAATCAATTCAGATCTAGGAGTCCTGTTGTAGTACTGAACCTTCAGTCACAAGTTCTCTGCAGGTCTGTATGAATACTACTGCTCCAGCATAGTGCCGTATAGCATCTTTATAGCATTGTGCCAGAAAGTCACCCTGTTGTCACCTTTGTGGTGAAGCCTTTAGCCAAGCACTCACTTCTGATGGTCTCACCAACCTTTCACCAGCAGCTGAACCCTAAAAAAAATGCTCATATTCGGGTTCAGACAAGGAGGAATCATAAATTGGAATTAAAGCTGCATTTCCCCCTTGGCTTTGTTCTGATCCACAATTGTTCTCACAGTACGGTTAAAAATAAAATGACCTCTTTCTTTTTCTAGCCACTGTCATAATTGTCATTCCCCACCAGATGCCCTAACTTCCCACTGTGCCCCGCTGGTTCTGCTGCCCCTGTTGTCTCTCAGTCCAAAGAGTTTCTGAACAAGAGATATGCTTTTATGGAGCCTGGCAAAGCTTCAGAAGGGAAAAGGAAAAATCAATACTGCTTCAAAGCAAAGTCTTTGCTTCTGTGAATATGACATTTGCCCTTTCTTCACTAGTGGGAAAAACAACAAGGACACTTACACTAGCAATGGAAATAGAGACCTTCAAAAGAACCTTCCAGGTCTGACTTATAAAGGGAAATATCTTCATAGTCATTGTCCCTATTTGGTGACATCAAAAGCAGGTGTAGAGTGTTGGGTGGTGCGATCTGGGAATGAAGTGGAAAGTAACACAAAGTCAAAGAGAAGAGTTGAAGGAATTTGGAACAAGTGATTATGGACTCTGCTGAAGAAAAGGGCAATGAAAAGCATAACACAAGGGTCAAGTCCATCACTGCACAATCAAATCAACTATAAAATGTCACCTGCAAAGGTGGGCCATAATATTAAAAGGACTTTCCAGTAAGGTTTGCACCATTTTGACAGTGTCACAACAACTGAAAATGGCAACAGAAGCTCACAGCTTCTCAGTAGGGTTGAAGCAGGTCAGAAATTTTCCACCAGAAGCTGAAAATGCCAATTAAGGAAATGAATGTTTCTGCAAAATCAAAATAACTTTGAAAGACTGATGTTTTTTGAGGTTTTAAAAATAATGTAAACTAAATGAAAACTTTGTAAGTGTGCTTCAATTATTTTTCATACTTGAGTTTTCATTCATTTAATTTTCACTTGTCTGACCGGTTTATTTTTTGTTTTCAGTTCCGTTTGTTTCAAAACTAGATGCTTGTTTCAAGTTCTTAATTTCATTCTGTTTTGACTATGCCACTTCTTAGCTGATTTCCCAAGGTGTTTTGTTTTGATGTTTCTGCTTCTATGTCACTCTTCACATGTGGACTTCTCTCTTCGGAATAACGTGCATCATTTCAACAGGCTCTGTGTAATTGTTTGAAAATAGTCTTTTGTAAGAGTTTTCTGTATGTGAAGCTGTGCCTTCAGCAGCAGCTGCCACTTCCTTTGTTGTAGTTTCTGGCCTGTGCAGTGGATAATTTACATCACCTAAGTTCCCCTACTGAGAGGGGATCTTGGGTCAGCTGCTGTTGTTGCAGTCATGTAATGGAGCAGACTTCATCCTTGGTGAATCAAATACCACGATTTCTGAGGAGCACACTCGTAGTGTAGCAGGACAGTCATGTACTCATACTCTGACCCCTGTACTTGTGCTGGGTGAGAGTTCTGCAGCTACAAGAATCAATAAAAATGTATTGATTTCTCCACACCATCATAAAGCTTGTCTGCTCTTATCTGCAGTTTGCAAGCTGAAAAAGGAGACTGTAAAACTACAGTTGTCCTAGGCTTTCTCTCCTTTTTCCTTCCCCATTTCATGCTTCTCACAGAGGAGATGAAGGTCTGCTTCTGAAAGAGCCACCTGGCCAAGGAGCCATAGTCCCACTCACTGTGTCACAGCATCCTACTCCTTTAGCACTTGGGTTGTGAAAATAGCTGCTTTTGAAGCTTTCTAAGTAAGGAGAAGTGCAGAGGGGATTGCCCCAAAGGCTATAGTTCAGTAACTTCTCTGGGGCTTAACTCATCCCTCTACATGCCAGCAATGGATGTCAAGGAAAGATAATGTGAGTGAAGAGCTCAGCAAATATCTGGATATTCCAGATTCACATCAAGTTGTTCTTCAGGGTCCTTTCAGCTCCGTATGCAAGAGTTTGACAAACGTGTTTAACAAACATGTTAGAGTGTTACAGAACAATACAAAAGTGGGGTCAGAAACATCTTTGAAGGCATCAGTCTTGAATGCATTTATTTCTATGGTGAACAATGGCTTTGTCACTCAGCTGTTCCCATTGAGAAGATTCCCAGCTGCACCAATTTTGTTAAAAAAATATACAATATAGCTGATAGAACTGTCACGGCTGGTAGATATGAGCAAGCACTGGTCAAACAGCCAACTACATATCTGTCATTACCTATATTTAAATTGTGTGCTACTTAAGGTAAGGTATATTTGTGGCATAAAATCCAAGCAGCCATTGCTTTCTGCTCTGCCAGCTGAAGGGTGAGGTAGACTCAGTGACAAACAGCAGAATGCCACATGGTTTCTCTGCACACTACCAGTGGTGCCTTTCCCTGCCTTCACGGTTTCAAGCACATAATTCATAGTTTCATACTGTGGGGGCTGTTGCATGCAGGATTTTGCCACAGGCTGTTATGCAGAGTGTTATTAGCGGGGTCTGCAGCTGAGAACACAGAGAATGGAAAGAGAAAACACCTCTGTGGGCAGTGGTGGGGTCCCCAGATAAGTGTCCTCCAGGGGCTCTCTCCTGTACAGCAATAGTGAGGATGAAGAGGAAGATAATGATGTTTTTTTGGTATGCTTTTCCACTACTTATTATATGCTCTTTTCAATGGGATAAACTCAAACTCTCTCTTGGATGTTGCTCTTTGTGGCATGATTACAGCTGAGTACAGTTATTAGAGGTGTTGCACATTGGTCATTAACCTTCCGTGCACTTGTATTATTAGATAATATTTTAGTATTTGAAATACTAATAGTATTTAGCACACAAATGCTGTTTTGTTGTGGGCTATGTTTCCATTGTCTCCTAGTACAACATCTACAAAATGAGGTATGAAAACATTGGGGAAAAAGGCTGAATTTCACACCAATGATAATGGCTTCCCATGAGAACCTCTGTATAACATTACTGGGGTTTGCAAGTGCAAGGCCAAGGGAACAATAAGCAAAGATGTGAGAACAACAATGGGAAAACACTGGTTCAGCAGCTGCAGGGAAAGGTTCAGAGCTGCAAACGGCAGCCCCTTAGCACTGCTAAGGCTGAGGCACTAAGGCACCTAGGGCACAGTGCAACAGGCCAAATTCATTTTTAGCATAAGCAAATGTGATGTCATCGTGCTCAATGTCTCATTTTGGCCTCAGACTTGAGCCATAGTCCTGTAATAAAGGATAAGGAGGTAGATTGCATTACAGCAGGATATACATGTGAGCCAATATATACTCTGGGTTTCATTCTAGACATTTTAAACATGGTGTTTATTCAAAGCAAAAAGAATATAATCCTTCCTAAATAAACAAACATCAACTGTCATCTCTTCCTTCCCTGCCACACAGAAATCAGGATACTGTAGCTCACAAATCACAAAGTGAGTCATGCTGAAGAACAGAAAATACAACCCCATCAAGCTGGTAAAACAACCCAGATTTTAGAGATGAAGGTCTCTAAATTAAGAGTGTTCTGCTGATGCCCCCCAGGCTGTTAAAACTCATGACTGTTTGCTCCAGCACCACAGTTGCTATGGCAATTCATATAGACAAAAGCAGTAACCTTTCAGGATCCAACCAGGTAAAAAAGTAGGACTTAAATTACACTCAGAAACAAACAGGAAGCTGATATAGCTGCCCAAGAATCGATATGCTGTATTCTCCATGTCTAATACCATTTCACAGGCAGACAGCTGCATTCTGTACGAGCTGCACATTCCCAACACCTTTGAACACTTCCACTGCGTAGAGAACATTGCAGCAACTCTGACTTGGGGACAAAAATAAATGAAAAAACTCTTGTAAAGAAACTGGGAAAAGGCAACAGATGTTTAAGTAGACACAGACTATTTGGATGCTATTCTAAGAAAAAAAGTCAGATGGTGTGTTATTAGAAGACAGACTGGATATTTTTCAGATTCTTTGGCATGATGCTAAGATGGAACCCAAGCACCTGCAAATGACAAAGCTCTTTAACAGCAGGGAGACATGCATGTGGAAATGATGGGATCTGTTGTGTTTTAAAGATAGCTGGCTGGACCTTGTTTCCATTTAATTAGTGAATCCATCTTTTTCAAGCTCCTAGGACTATAGCACTTTAATTGCATGGAAATATGCTTCTCAGTAGAAATGGAATTGGAACAGACAACAGAATAGTTGTCAGCCACTTTTATACAATTGCATAATTTTAGTTTCTGTCACCTCCAGTGATGATATAAATAAGACATTTATAAGAGGGAGACCACAGATTTGGCACAATGAAACTTTCTTATGTCCTTCAAAAACATCATTATAAAGCACAAAATATCAGCCCAAACAAGAGAGGAAACATGTATCCAAATTTGCACTTATGAGAAGGCTTTCGAGTCCCTGACTTTTTTTTCCTCACCTGAAGGTGCAAATGACCCCAAATGGGTGACAGACAGGCATTCCCATATTTTCCCAAGGCAGTCAGCAGAGCTTCCAGATGGACTGAACCAGAAATGCTGCGGCTCTGACATGACTGCGGATCTCTTAAGATCTTCCTTATGGGGCACTAGCAAGCTAGAAAGAGTCACCCCAGCAAAGGTGCAAGCATTAAAGTCTGTCAGCTCTCATCAGCTGTCATAACAGGACTCACTTTGGTTGTACAAAGAACTTGACCAAGACAGTATCACTGTTAACATTGATGGGCATCATTGCAGGGAAGAGGCGACCGTACCTCCTGTCATGTACAGCTCCAACTTGCAAAGCGATGGGCTGGCAAAACTTGCTACTGCAACATTTCATTTCATTCCTTGCCCTGCCTGTACATCTTCCTTCTCAGAAAGCTGCAGATACACCAAGTAAATCAAAGGTATAAGAATTTATGAAACCCAAAGAAGCACTGGATTTTTGGAATGACATCATGATTGTATATGGGTACTAATAAAAGGCAAAGGTTCCCTGAAGCCGCAGGCTATAAAGTGTAGTAGAGCAATATGACTAAGACAGAGTTAAGCCGTATTAAACTTTGAAGAAAAAGGCATTCCATAGTGACATGTTAATAGATCCCAGGGAAGATTTGTTAATGGACTAAAAATTGAGAAGCTCTTTGTAGGCAGCATTAAGGAAAAAGAAAATCACTATTTCTCTAGGGGTGAGATTCACTTAAAAAGGAGCCGGACAAGGCAAGAGCACGAGGTACAGCCAGGGCTGCCTGGTTGGGCCTTGGAGGCAGGAACGAGGGGCTGGTCCACGTGCATTTCCAGCTCCAGTGCTGCACCGCAGGTCTGTACAGCCACACCTGGTTTACATCTTCCCATCACACTTGAGCATATGAGTGAATAAAACCTTCTGATTTGGGTCTACAAAGATGTTTTGGGATATGATTTTCTGAAGACTTCTTCCAGAGTGTGAACCACAAATCATGGCAGAAGATATGTCTAAATAATGACTATTTTTTCAATTAAAAGACACTACAATTGGGCAATAGCTAAAAATGAAATGCAATGTTGTCAAAGTCTGAACCTTGTAAGGACATGAGCCCAGCAAAAAACTTCATTTGGCTGGTATGAGACACTAAAATTTACACTGATAGTCACTTGAAAGCAATTGTAATAAGGGGGGAAAAAATGGCAGTAAAATGTTTGTCTTGGCCTGATCTCACTTCTGTGATCTCCTTTCCAAGTTGACATATTGGAAGCAACAAAAGTGACAGTATTTCGGAGCACACTTGCCTCTGAAAGGCAGAAAGAACCAGAATGAGTAATACTGTCTCCTCTCGATGGTGAAGTGCTGATTTATTCTTGCTGCATTATTATAAAAGGTATCATATATTTTGTAACATGCTGAAAGTAGTGGGAGACCTTAACTTGGCCCATCTTATGTCTTTGGCTCAGTTTTATTTTTCTAATCAGATACTTTTAGGTTTCCACAATATTAAACAAAAATGGAGCAACGGCAAATACAGGAAGCACCTTCAAATTAATTCATATTCTCCCCCGTGAGTGGTCAGTTTTTGCATTAGCTATCAAGCATTTTTAAAACCAACTTTTATCCCATGGCACTGAATTCAATGAATAAAATTTCTGTGATGATATTCATATCTAAGAAATTAAAACCTCCTCACTGAGTTTTAGCTTCCATGTTCACAATCTTAACTTCAGGCAATTTCTTTGCTGCCTAATCCAGATGCACCCAAGCCTCTCAGATTTCCTAACATAAAATATAACCGGTGTTTCAAAGACAATGAGAAAGCAGCATCAGAAATTTTGGATGTAGCTTCAGAGAGGACTGGATGTTACCAGGGGTAATTGCATGGCTGCTACTGTACCATCAAACACAGAGCCCTTTTCTGCAAAGGAGGCCAATCCTACATGTTTGATGAAGATGAGTGTGTGTATTAGTGGTGACAAGTGCTGAAACAGCTGCCTAAACCCCAGCACTGGTGCTGCTGTGGTGCAGCCTTGCTGTGCTTCTGCTGGGGTTTCTGCAAACAGTTCCTCAGGCTTTTTCTTCAGACCTGAGGTTGCAAGGAACCATGGCCCATCAGGATGCTAATGGCTATGGCACCTGGCTGATGCTTCACAAAATCAGAGAATGTTAGGGTGTTGAAAGGGACCTAGAAAGACCATCTAGTCCAAGCCACCTGCCAGAGCAGGATCACCTAGACCAAGTCACACAGGAACATGTCCAGGTGGGTTTTGAATGTCTCCAGAGAAGGAGACTCCACAACCTCCTTGGGCAGCCTGTTCCAGTGTCTGTCACCCTCATAGTGAAAGAGTTTCTCCTTATATTTACATGGAACTTCTATGTTCCAGCTTGTACCCATTGCCCCTTGTCCTATCATTGGACGCCACTGAGAAAAGCCTGGCTCCATCCTCCTGACACTCACCCTTTAGTCACCATTTAATTTATAAATATTAATGAGGTCCCCCCTCAGTCTCCTCTTTTCCAAGCTAAAGAGCCCCAGCTCCTTCAGCCTTTCCTCACAAGGGAGATGTTCCACTCCCTTAATCATCTTTGTGACTCTGTGCTGGACTCAAGCAGTTCCCTGCCCTTCCTGAACTGAGGGGGCCAGAACTGGACACAATATTCTAGATGCAGCCTCATCAGGGCAGAGTAGACGGGGAGGAGAACCTCTCTTGACCTACTAACCACACCCCTCCTAGTCCACTCCTCATCCACCCCTGGACAGAACTCAGTACATTCTAGTTGCTCTCTCACGTACAGAGCAACTCCACCACCTCCCCTTACTGGCCTGTCTTTCCTAGAAAGGACACAGCCATCCATGACCACATTCCAGTCATGTGGGTTGTCCCACCATCTCTCTGTAATTGCTATCAGATCATAACCCCTTGACTGCACACAGATTTCCAACTCCTCTTGTTCATTCCTCATGCTGTGTGCATTGATGTACAGGCATTTCAGGGAGTGAGCTGAGCATGCTGATTTCAGCCTTGGGGAGTAGGAGGCCTTCTGGTCTTCATGAATACCAGAACACTGTCCCACTGGTGCAAACACAGCTACACCCCCATTCCCTTTTGAATCTAATTTGAAGCCCTATGAATGAGCCCTGCTAGTTCTTGTCATAGAACTCTTTTTCCCCTGCAAGACAAGCCTTTACCACGTATTACCATCAGGTCTGGTGTCTTATAAAACCAGCTATGACCAAAGAACCCAAAGCCTTGCATCAGTCACCCTTCAGGGGCTCAGTCTCGGCAATGGAGTTCATCTCCTGCCCTCATAGACAAGTGTTTTGCATTTGGAAGCCCAAAACCAGGCTGAGCTCATTGCAGCCAGGTATTTTGAGAGATCACTTAGCAGGAAAGTGCTAACATGGAAATTTTTTGTTTTAGTGTCACAAACATCACTGGTTGTAGCTTGGCAAGCTGGGACATGCCAGCCCTCTCAGGAGTCTCTGCTGGAAAGAAACTTCCAGAAATAGAGGCTAGAAACCAGAGCTGTGGGGTGAGAAGGGAAGAGATGGGCAGATGGAAGGGGAGGGGATGCAGCAATAAGGCCCTGATCTTCTACAGCTGCAAAGCAGGTTTGGTAGAAAGGCTTAAAAGAGACACCCAGATTCTCCTTAGCTAAGGAAGAAAAAGCCTCTGTTTAGAGTGCAAGTGGGTGTTTGACTGTCTGGGGAGGAAGGTAGGAAGCTTTTATGGGGTTATGTTACAGATACTCCTGAGCAGATGTATTTTGAGGTGGGGGTAGACCAGAGGAGATAATAAAAGTGTAGCCAAGGAGCTGTACCCACTCACCTTGTTTTTTGTGCAGCAATGTGCTCTAATGAGTCCAAAGAAGTAATTCAGTACTGAGAGGAAGGGTCTTCTTTTTAAAAAGAAGCTATATATTTTTCTAACTAAGTTCCATACTGTAGCAAAATGACTGAGTGCTAACTTCCTTAGGACACTTATGATCTTAAATATTGTGTTGATTTAATGCTTGCATTATATGTAATTTTTGTTCTATTTTTTTTTTCCACCTATCATGTTTTCACTACAGTTAACACTAAAATTTAAGCTACATGAGATGGAACTGTCCCAGGGCTTTTTGTTTGTTTGATGTCACAGGGTATTTTTAGATTATTTCCATATTAATATCTACTTAGCTTTTTCTTCTGGCTTTTGTTTTCCTGAGGAAATAATACCCCTTCTCTCCTTGTGGAAAAGGAGGAGTGGCATGGGTTTTGTTTGTTTGTTTTTCTTGTATCAGTGTATATTGAAGTGAGAACAGTCCTCCTTCCTAAAGTATCTACCTTATGGTGAGCACAGTAGATCATGAAATTATGCATTTATCATTCCTTTCTATTTTTTTAAAAGGCATGGTGAAGAGGAAAAATAGTTAGCAAATCAGGTACAAAAATAAGATCTATGTTTTAAGAGCTGCAGGGGAGCTGGAAGAAAACTGTCTCTTGTGATGAAGCATTATTCAGCCCACCCCATATGTGAAGTCCAATTTTGCCCCTGAGGTGAAGAAACTGGTATTATTTTCCCCTTCTACATAAGCTTTGAATTTTGAGGATGTGTCTTGTGTGTATTACTGAACAACATGGAAGTGCTTCTGACATATGTTATGATTTAGGATATGATAAGAAGAGTGGAGGCAAGTAAGTGTCCATTGTCAAAGGCAGGCAGGTAAGGGTAGTAGACTAGGCACAGGGCTGTTACTCAGCCATGCTTCCCTCACGTAGCTTCTCTTCCCAGTGAGACAATAGGGTTTTATTGTTTGGTTTTGTCCTGCCCTTCTCTTAACTTTAATTGCTGTTGATAAAGAATTAATAAAAATCAATGATGTTTGAATTAATTTGTGTGAGCAGGACTGGCCCTGAGCATTGTGTATGACCTACTTAAAGTATTAAGGAATCGCCAACACTTCTATATCCCCCAGCATTGCCTGTCCTTTAGGGCTCTGTCCATGGTTAGGACTGCCTTATGCTCCTTAGAAGTGATTTGAAGGTAGAGTAAACCAGCATTAAGTTAAAACCTGAGAGACTAAGTCAACTCTAGTTAGTTGAACATATGTATTGCTATAAACCATTAATAAATATATTTAAAGAGGCAGGAATGGGTGCGTGTAGGGTCCCCTCCAGGCAGAGCTTCTGCAAGTTATATTTTCACTATCATGGAAGCAACGTGCCGTTTTGGAGGGCATGGAGAGCAAGAGGAAAGGTCAATGTGCTACAACAACACCTCTTCAGTATTTCCCTTCTTTCAATGTACAGCTTATTACCTTTAGTGTCACCATGATGCATGAGAGTGACTGTGAGTGATGTTGATTGTGTGCTGTGAGGAGGATGGAGCTCGAATTCTCCTCTTTGACTTTCCAACGCTTCTTTCTGGTACAGAGTAAGATTATTTTCTTGCCTTTTCCTGTTCCTCTTCAGAGCACTCTAAGAATACTAACAGCATTCTTGTTCCGCTGTGCTTTGCTGCACACCAGGCTGTGAAATCCAGCTGGCACTTGCACAGAGATTCATATGGAAAACTGTCCTGGCTTCCTCCTCTTAACCCTCTATAAGGCTAGCCATTCTATTATTTAAGATATACATTTAAAAAGGGAAAAAACGAAATGCAAGAATATAATGTAGAAACTGCAGTTGTGTACAGCTCCATAGTTGAGATTGATGTGTTAATGCTGTAGCTTGAAGACAGAGGGCAACTCTGGTGAAAATGTTAGTCCTTTGTCCTGTATGAGAGGAAAGGGGGGAGGGGGAACAACTAAAACAAAACAAAAAAATAACCAAAAAAAACCAACAACAAAACAACAAACAAAGTCATAAACCAAACAACAAAAAGAAAACAAACAAACAAAAAAAACCAAGCAAGGAGTTTTGGATAGAATGAAAAATAATTTGAGCAAAATTCTGAGTAGAAGTGCCAGAAGGAAGCTGTACATATTTCAGAGAGACAGATTGGGCAAAGAAGCCTGGCAAAGAAAATCCTTGTAGCAAAGCTGTTAAAATGGCGTTGTCTTAGAGCAGTGAAACAACTCGGCGTTCTCACATTTCTCTGCATGAGTTAACTTGACCCCAAGCCATTGTTCCCTATGGGAGTGGACTAACTTGATAGGCAGTGTAAGGAAAATTATTGCAAGTCATTCAGCACTGCTTCCTGTAACCAAAAAAGTAAACATGGACATCAGCATGTAAACAGGATGCTCAGCTGTAAATTGGAGCAAGATGTAGCTTGTTCTACATTCAGCTTTTCCAAAAATAATCCCACTTTAGTAAATAAGACATTCTGTATGTGTATCCTACTTTAACACATTTCAGATTGCTGTCAACAAACTGTAGGATTTTAGTAGAAGGTGTTTGCTAAATAACAAGGAAGGCAAACTGAATTTACTAAATCAGACCTTCTCTGTTTCTGTTGCTAAACTTTTGTATGGAATATGCCTTTTCTGTATTTGGATAAATGCTACTAGGGATTTACTGTTCTATTTGTGAATGTGGCTGTTCTTACAGAGGAGTCTTATGGTTGACATACTGGCAAAAACAGGAGGTGGGTGTTTTAGTTCTAGCACTGCATTATAGGGCTTTTAATTATTTTTTTTTTTAATTTCTTTAAATACATTTTGGCAAGTAAGTCTGGGTTTTTTGAACCTGTTTCTCTTTTTTTTTTTCTTTTTATTTTTCTTCTTTCTCATTTTGCTGCCGGCAAGAATGTGGGCTCTTTGGTTTACAGATAAAACTGCTTCAGTTTCTCTTGGAAAACATAATTTGGATATACAGAGCTGCATCTTGTAAAATAAACCATAGTTCCCACGGTACCTTGCCCTGACTTGAGTACAGGGAAACTGTGAAACATTTGGTTCTATGGGGGACTTGATAACAGCCTTCCTATGCCTTTGAGGAGGTTACAAAGAAGACAGAACCAGGCTCTTTACAGCAGTGCATGGCAGGAATCTGACAAGCAATGGAAGTAAACTGGAATTACAGAAGCTTAGGTTGGATTTACAGGAAAAATGTTCTCATCATCAGATTTTGTCCAGGGATGTTGTATAGTCTCTGTCTGTGGAGATTTTTCAGAACCTGATTGGATAAAGCTCTAAGCAACTACAACAGACAGCAGTTTGGGATAATAATCTTTTTTTTTTTTTGTCAAAACCTGGTGTACCTGTATAAAGTTCCTTTTGACACCTGTGGGTATAGTAGAAGGCAAAGCAAATTATAGTCCAGCAGCCTGGGGGTATTTTTTACTCTTGACTTTCCAGTGAAGATATTCTTGGCTTTAGATATACAGAAGGAATGTAGTAGGTACAACATGGGGGCTTCCTGACTCCTTAAATATCAGACCCAGTTTACATAAATTACACTTGAGTGTATTTCCAAAATAATGGTCTCATTAGACTGTTGTAAGGCAAATCAGATAACTTATTCTTGTCAAAGGTTAGGAATAGGGCAAATAAGCCACCACTTTCCCCATCCAGACATGGCATATTTTGTAACGCACATCCCAACTGCTGTACAGGTACAGTGTCAGGTATCAGCAGTGAGCAGTGTTGTGCAGAGAGTGAATTCAGGGTGTGTAAGGTAGGTTGTAAATATGAAGGAAGGTTTTAATGGAAAAAGTCCAGTTGCTTATGGCTTGAACTCTTTCTCCCTCCCTCCACACACACCCCCCCCTATTGTGTTATGCTACAATTGTAAAGAGTCATCTTACTGTACCTGTTTGCCTTTTGACTACCCTTTAGCTTCAGGTAGAGAAGTGTGAGGAGGGAAAATCAATGGGCTATGAAAACTTGTTTCTTTACTTTTTAGATATGTGCATATAGCTGCTAATACAATGTACTTGAGACTGACCACTTACAAGGTCTTAACAGAGCTAGTTGCAGTGAGACCAGAACGAACAGGCTCTTTGATATTGATTTACCTTGGTTGGTACCTTGGTGTAATTTGAACCTTGTCTGCACTAATAAGTACAGATACATCTGAGGAGTGGGTGATTTCCGACTTCGAGACATTTAAGTGGTGCACTTGCCCCAGTAGCTGAGATTTTGTGGATGAAAATATCCAGATGGTGATACTTGGCAAAAGTCATATCTTAAAAGCTTTAATTCATGCTGCAGTTGTTCTTTTTGATGCTGGAGATGACTTTAGAGTAGGAAGTGTTTCAAAATTAAAATGTTTGTCCATGGTTATTTCTCTTTCAAGTCTATGAACAAAAAGAGAAGGGGGACCTGAAGGAGCAGCTACTAACTGTTGGTCTACCAATGTGAGTCTATTTTAAGTGATAGACTATTGAGAATAATGATGATGCTTTCAGACTAGAATATACCCTTTTGAGCAGTCTGCCTGCAGAATGGTTTTGGCCACATGCCATCTTCATCTTAAGAATCATACTCCAGGATGCTAAAGAATGTTACACTAGTGGCTAAAAACTGGACACTGTTCATCTCAAATGTCTCTCTCTTTGGTGAGGAATTCTGCTCTTTGCACACTATGGAAAACACTTCTTTTTTTTTTAATAAAAAACAGCACTGTATTCTTTTTATAAGTAGTTTTTCCTCACAGTATAGAAAAAAAAGTGGCAGTACAAAGGAAGAAGTGACACTGCGTTCTGTTGTGGAGGTAAGTGGTTATATGGGGTACAAGGCTAAAGAACAGTATAAAAACTCAATTTGATTTAATCAGTATAACTATGTTTGCAACACTTCTCACTAATGCTCTGTTTGAGGAGATCCCCACAAGCAGCTAAGCTGCATTGAATACTCTCGTTACCTGTGTCCCAAACTTTGCTGGTTAGAGCTGCAGGAGCTCTGCACGAAAGGCAAGCAAGGTCAAACTGCATCAATCTTAGTGTGTCATCTGAATTGCAGGTACTATTTGAAAAGGAATGAAGATGTCTGGCGGTAGAGAGTGTAGTGCTCTAAAGCATTAAAAGTGCAAAAGAAAATGGGCTGTACTCTTTCATCCTTTAAATAACAAAAGGTAAAAAAAAGATTTATTTTTTATATTTTTGTGGGTAAAAACAGTACAATTCTTAGTGTGTTGTGCCTTTCAGCATGCCACAAAGTCAGACTAATTACTAAAATCATAAACACCCACAGTTTCAAGCTGGTTGCTAAACTTATCCTATTAAATATTTTTAAGAATTTAAAACTAGAAAAATATAACTTTCCCTTCACAAATTCTCCTCTAATGACACTGTTGTTCTAATAAAGTGATTAGATCTCTATCCCAGCTAGGGATGCTGCTAAACGAAGCTGAAATACCCATCTTGCTGGGATTATCCTTCAGGCACAATTTAAATGACCCACCAGCAAATATATCTGCTTTAACTTGACATTTGCTGTCCTTGCTGGTTTTTTCCTACTAGTTCTGTAAGGGATTTTAATTTTTCACTTGGAGTCATGAATAGCATTTAAAAAAAAAAGATAATCTGTTTTTATTCTTAGAAATGACATTCTTGTTGATGACCCCTCCACTTTCTTTCACTTATGAACCTTAAATTGCTGCTTTGACAGCATTTTTATCCTTGGAAGTATCCAGCTACACCATCACGCTTCAAAAAAGTAGCCATTCAGAGCCAAGTTGTCTTGCTCCATGCACTGGTGCCCAGTATGAAAGTGAACCAGACCAATGAAAAGCTATTTATTATACAATGACATCTTCGGGCCTGTGTTAGTTTGAAAAGGTCTTTTATTCTACTTGGCGTCCTACCTTAGCAGACTGCACATAGTGTTTTGCTTAAAAGTTAATTTAATCACCCTTAGTTTTAAGAGCTTTGGCCACATGGAGTGAAACTGTTAGTATCCCAAGACAATACCAGCTGAAATGAGAATCAATGAAAACATTAAACCACCCTTTCTGACATCCAATAAGAAGTACTGAAGCAGTGGTACCTCTCAGGCGGTCTTTTCTGGATTCCTTCTGCTTTTTGTACTTCAGCTCTTTTTGTCACACAGGCCAGCATCTCCAGTTACAGTTCAGTACTTCTCCCTCTGCCTGGCATTTAACAAAAAATTGGCATATATTTCTCTCTACCAGTCTCAGCTATGGATTTGTTTATCCTGATTAGAATTAAAGCCCATGCACTGCCAGAACTAGTGCAAAGAGATCAAGTGGGATTCAGAGTCATGTGTTTTCATTTAAATCACAATCTCAGAAGTGTATTTGAAATTAAAAGGTTTAATAACATTTTCTTCACGCTGGCCTGCACTAGGACAAGTAAATTGGGTACAAGCTGTGCTTTGAAGAAAACCTAAGCCCTGGACAAACAACTCCCCTAATTTATCTGCTTTAATCTGGGTTGGGTGTTTTTTATTGACATGAATTTACTTTTGCTATATGCGATCAATGTGTAGCACTCATAGAAGCAGATAGGATTTTGGTGACATTCTGGAGCCCTATTAGGTTTGCAATTATCTTTTAGTGTTTGTACTGTTTGACTCCCTGTATTATAGTTTGCTTGGGTATCTGTATCTGGAAAACAACGAAGAATTACAGCTACTGAATCACAGAACAAACTTTACTGCATGGATTTCATACCAGCTCATGTAAATGTCTTTCCTGCGAAACTCTATTGTGACAGGGAATTAACAGACATCCTCTGGCCTGTGACAGTCACCTGAAGCTACCTTTGAAACTGGTTATGCAATTCACTGCTGCCTTACATTCTTGTACTTCTACGGCATTGACATAAGCCTATGTAAATACATCCAAACACTGGGTCATTGTGTTTTGTTTTGTTGTTGTGGGGTTTTTTTTTTAATTAAGCTAACAGAAGGTTGTGTAATCATGAGACTAGGTACAGATTTAAAAGGAGAACTCATGAATGATTTTACATAGAGGACTTCACTATAACAGAACCTGTTCTGCTGTGGGTATAGCGCATTCTAGGGCAGAAAATACTATAGAAACAGCAAAGAGGGTACAGGACTCAGGTATTCTCTTAGAATTCTTTTTAGATACATAGGTCTGAATTATGGCAGGCATGGGCCTCCTGACAGTAACAGAATAAGGAACGTGCAAACTTGTAAGTGTAAATCAGAGCAGGTACAAGGCAAAGATCCTGGTGCAGTGTGATGGACTGTCCCTGCTGTGGGTGGTGCATCTCTGTGCATCTGTAAAAGCTACAAGGTCCTGGAATGGAAAGAGGTGTTGATCTGTTAATCTTCACTTGGCTCTACAGGGAAAGCAACTACACCAAGGACTTGCAATGTGAGCCATAAACTGAATTCACAGAATCATAGAATGGTTTGGGCCAGAAGGAACCTCTAAAGGTCCTCTAGTCCAAACCCCCGGCAGTAAGCAGGGACATACTCAACTAGATCACATTACTCAGAGCCTCATCGAGCCTCACCTTGAATATCTCCAGGGATGGGGCCTCAACTAACTCCCTGGACAACCTGTTCCAGTGTTCCACCACCCTCATGGTAAAGAACTTGTTTCTAACATCCAATCTAAGTCTACTCTTCTCTAGTTTAAAACCAGTGCCCCTCATCCTGTCACTACAGGCCTTTGTAAACAGTCCCTTTCCCACCTTCCTGTAGCCCCCTTCATGTACTGGAAGGTCACTAGTAGGTCTCCTCGGAGCCTTCTCTTCTCCAGGCTGAACAAGCCCAGCTCCCTCCGCCTGTTCTCATCAGGAGAAGTGTTCCAGCCCTCTGATCGTTCTTGTGGCCCTCCCCTGGACCTGCTGCATCAAGTCCATGTCCCTCCTGTAGTGAGGGCTCCAGAACTGGATGCAGTACTCCAGGTGAGGTCTCACCAGAGCAGAGTAAAGTGTCAGAATCACCTCTCTTGGTCTGCTGGCCACGCTTCTTTTGATGCAGCCCAGGATGCAATTGGCCTTCTGGGCTGCAAGCGTACAGTGTCTGCTCATGTCCAGCTTCCCATCCACCAGCAGCCCCAAGTCCTTTTCTTCAGGGCTGCTTTCTATCACGTCATTTCCCAGCCTGTATTGATAGTGAGGATTGTTCTGGCCCAGGGCTAGGACCTTGCACTTGTTGAAACTCATGAAGTTCACCTGGGCCCACCTTTCCAGCTTGTCCAGGTCCCTCTGGATGACATCCTGTCCCTCTGGCACACTGACTGGCATATCTAATTCCTCTGCCTGCATTCAGCACCATCGTGACAGGTCATGGTGCATCAGTAGGATGCAACTCATGAGTTGCAGCTTCACAACAGGTACACAGAGGCCTGAGTCTAACTCTGTCACTACTCCTAGAGTACAGTTTTGCTGTTATTATGTTTTTTAAAAAAAATTTCATTTTTTCCACACCAGTCCCCTAGTGAGTTGAAAGTAAAATGGCCTTGATTCTGTTGATTTATGTGAAACCTGTAACACCATTTTATCAGGTTTTGATTTAATTCGTCTGCTTCAGGGAGAGGATTAACATAGTATGTTCAGCCCCTATTTAAGCGTACACAGTATTGTATAATAGGGGAGTTTGTGCCAAACAAACAGCCGGGTCCTGGCTGGAAGAGCTTATGTTCTGGTGGCACAAACAAAAATACACAATAAATACAAACACAGAGGAGAATGTGGCCGTTGCAGCTTATATTAAATAGAAATTCTTCTCTTTCTGTGACTTTTTTTTTTTCTGAAAAATGCCTCAGAATTATGGTACCTTTCTTTTTATATACTGTCTTTTGATACCCTCCCCTTCTAAACATTGCTCCTGTTCAATATTCTGAATAATCAGCAGATACCATCTTGCTACTTGTACTTTCTTTCCTTGTTTTAGAATCTCTTGTGATAATTTTTCCTCCAAATTATAGTAGCTCTCCACCATTGATGATCTATATGGTCATTTCATTCATATAGTTAATTTAATTAGATTCCTCTATGTGAAAGCACTTCAATGAGTATAGGCTCTAGTGACTTTCCTGCTGGATCTCTGGGCAAAGCCTCCCCTCAGGACTTTGACTGGAATGTGGTTTATGTTATGAAAAATATCCATAAACTACAGTAAGAAAGCAGTGTCATATCTTTTTTTTGAAAAGCTTGAAAAAGCAAGTGTAAAGAGATGCCCAGCAGCTAGTTAGGCTTACATTTAACTTAACAAAAAAACAAAAACCAAAACCAAACCAAAACAAACAAACAAAAATTATTGCTATTTTGTAAGCAATAGGAAATACATCTGGACAACACTCTTATTCATTGTTTTCTTACTTCTTTGACACCAAACTTGTTGGAATGAATCCTTCCCACAATGTGTAGGCTTTTTTTTGTCTTGTCAGAGATAAGGTGATTGTGTGAAAAAACAACAGTAGGGATCTGTAATTACTTGTGACTGATGAGCATATCTGACATTGTTTCCTGGTATCCACTGACACTTCTAGAAGGTAAGAGCAAACCAGACAATTTCCTCTGCTGGCACAGTATATATTTTATGTTCAAGACGATGCTTGCCGTGAGGTTTTTGGGTAGGATTGCTATATCAGTGTGAAAATATTAGTAAAAACAATGCATGTCTGGGGACCAGTCTGTTAAATGTTTCTATCTTTCAAGTTGGTACAGTACAAGTAAAGAGAAAATGAGTCCTGTGAGACGGAGAGCTCTTTCAGATGTCAGTCCTCCAATTAATTCTGTAAGGGCAAATCAGAGCATCTTTGAGTAAAGGCCATCTATGTGTTCCTCCTAATAGGACTGGTAGCAATATAATTACTTTGAGTGGTGAAAGAACAAGATTCTCTCTTTCTGGGAGAAGTTTGTGGTCTTGATTCAAACGTACTGATATATGTGAAATCAGAACCAGGCCCTGTACCAGGTTTAGTTATTATGAGATGAAAATTTAAAATATATATGAGATTTTAAAGATTCTGAGAAGTTTTAAAAATGTGGACTACTTTAAAGAAGGCTGAGGTCTTGGAGCTTAAATGACTACAAACAAGCTTTCAGCTATACCACTAACCCTCAAATCTACCTCTATCTGAATGGCTTAAATGAAATACGGTTCCCTGGAAGGGTAAGAGGATAATACTTAGTTTAACTGAAGTTTATTGGGTACTTCACAAAATGATCAGTTGCAGGACAATCATTAAAATCATAGGTTATAAGTTACTGTCCTTTGAAGTAAATTACACGTTGCAAGATATCACACCAAATGGAATGTGTCTAAGCCACTGAGCTGTTTTTTTAGGTTGTCCCTTATTTTGCTAGTCCTGCTGCTTTTCAATAAAAAGTTTTGATTTAAGAAAAAATAGAAATGCTTCTGTTTGTATTTGTTTAAAAAATGCTGTTTTCTTTAAGTATTTCTTCTTGCTAAGTACTGACTGCAGTGCAGCTCCTGATGAAATCAACTAATGAAGTAATTAGGAGTGGTCTCCTCCTTCTTCACCCCAGAATTTCCTTCAGCAGTTACCTCTCTTGTTCAAAACCAACTGGAGGCCAGGTTATGTGAAGAAACCCCATGATGAGTTAAATGATCAAAACCCAGAAAAGCCCGGAGCACTAAACTCTGTACTATTCCTCCTCCATTTGGAACAAATTACCGATCCCAGCTTCAAACTTCAATGGGGGTGAATATAAATTGTTTTTTATTTAGTCGTAATGTTGTGTTTGCCACCCTACCTGTGCTCTGAGTGTTTGCTGTAAGTGTGAACCCTGCAGGCTGCCAAATGACCACTTGCAACGCTCCATCTTCTGTTCCTGTTCTAGTTTTTATTGTGTTAGCCATCCTAGATTAGAAGCTGAATGCTGTGTTGAACGTGAGGTGGAGAAACCTGGAGAGGGGGGAGGGAAGCCCGTCTGGAGAAAAGCAATGCATGTATCTCATGGCAAAAAGGCATAAGATCTGAAACTGACAGGCTTTGGTGAAAAATTGGATAGTTAAAAAAGAGGTTATATTCTATAAGTGAGATTAAAGGAAATTAAATTGGAGGATTAAGGCTCGGATTCTGCACTTTCATTTTCTGTTTCAATTCACAAACAGCTTCTGAAACCCACTGCTAAAGTGATTATTCTTTAGATAATTAAAAAAGCAGGAGGCAGGTTTTCTTCCCCATAATCTGTAGGCATAAACTTTATCATAGGAACTGTTTCTCTTGTGTCTGTTGTGACCTGTTTATTAGAGATGTTGATTATATTCACTGATTTACATCTCTTTAATGACTTGATCTATGAATATCTTTGAAATGTACATCCTGAACTGTTTTTAATAAGTTAAAATCAACTGTTAGGAACCCCAAATCCTAATCTTAACAAGTCAGTGACAAAACAACCTTCTTCTCATAATGCATGCACCTAGCTTGGTGTCATCTGCAAATTTACTCTATCCCCTCATCCAAATCACTGATGAAGTTATTAAACAGGAGTGGCCCCAGTACTGAGCCCTGGGGGACATGACTTGTGACTGGCAGCCAACTGGATTTAACTCCATTGACCACAACTCTTTGGACCCATCCATGTAACCAGTTTTTCACCCAGGAAAGTGAATGCCCTCACAAGCCAAGAGCAGTCAATTTCTCTAATAGAACACTGTGGGAAACGGTGTCAAATGCCTTACTAAAGTCAAGACAGACAACATCCACAGCCTTGCCCTCATTCAACAAGCGGGTTACCCTGTCATAGAAGGAGATCAGGTTTGTTAAACAGGACCTCCCCTTCATAAACCCATGCTAACTGGGCCTGACCACCTGGTTGTCCTGCATGTGCTGCATAATAGAACCCAGGATGATCTGCTCCATCAGCTTCCCTGGTACTGAAGTCAAACTGACAGGCCTGTAGTTCCTCTGATCATCCTTCTGTCCCTTCTTATATATGGGTGTTATGCTGGCTGACCTCCAAACTGCTGGTACCTCCCCAGTCAGCCAGGACTGCTGATAAATGACGGACAGTGTCCTGGTGAGCACCCCTGACAAGTTCTCTCAGCACTCTAGGATGTAACTTATCTGGCCCCATAGATTTATTCACATTGATATTAAGGAGCATGTCATGGACCATCTCCCCCTGAATTGTAGGGGGAGCATCATGTTCCTGGCCCCTGTCTCTTGGCTTGGGGGAGTGACTTTCCCTTGTGCAAGTGTTTCTACTACTAAAGACTGAGGCAAAGAAGGCATTAAGCACCTCAGCCTTCTTCTCCTCTTTTATTACCATATTTCCTCCTCTTATGCTCTGAAAGAAGAACAGAGGGGGATGATGTTGGGGGAGGGCGGGAGGAAGAGACTATTTTTGTTTTCGCTTATTGATTTGCTACTAAGTTTTTAAATTGGAATAAGTTTATTTGAAGTAAAAGCTGTATACTAGAGGTATTTCCTTGTACTCATGACTCCTGTCTATCCTGGGCAGTTATCAGAAGCCCAAAAGTTCCACTGTGGGTCCTTTGATCCATAAAAACTACAAGCTTTGAATAAATTAAAAAAAAAATATATATAAATAGCCTGTGCACAGATTTTGGAGAATTAAGTTTTGCAGCTTAGGATATGGTTTTCCTGAGCAGAAGGGAAAAGGAAATGCATTGATAAGAAATGGTGAACTTCCATTTCATTTCAGTATGATAGATTTCAAAGTTAAAAGAAAAGGTGGTTCTTCTATTAAGTAGGGAATCATTTCCTTTATAGAAAAATTGTGTTTTAGTTTAAGCTTGGACAAAAATTAGAGCTGCTTGCTTTTGCCAGTGTCACGGTTTAGGGTCAGGGCAGCACCCTAGACCTGTAACAGATGCTCTCTGTTAACCCCACTCCCCCCCCCCCCCCCCCCCCCCCCCCCCAAAGGGGAAGGGAAAAGGAATAAGGGAGAGAGACTTAGTGATTAGAAAAGGAAACTAGAGCAGCTTTGATGAAAATAATAATGGAATATATACACACCCAGTATCAAACCCAACCCCCCCGAAGGCAATTATGTCACTGTCACTGCTGATGCTGTGGAGCAGGCACTGGGAGAGTCCCAGCCTGGGCCCAGCAGCACAGCTGTGTTCAGGAGCTGGATTCTGACACCGGATTCATGAACACACCAACTGGGATTGAAGGCAGAATGGACAGAGTCCTCCTTGGATGCTCCAAGGAAGAAACCAGAAGAGGACCCAAGCCAAGCTGGCAAAGGGGGCTGAGAGGGGCAAGACCCTGGTAATCCCTCATCTTTATACCAAACGTGATGTATATGGGATGGAATCCCTTGTTGGTCAGTTTGGGGTCACCTCTCCTGTCCACTCCTCCCTGCAGGTGTCTCCTTGTACTTTCTGCACCCCCGATGTGGTGCACAGGATCCAGCAGTGCCCTTGGTCTGCACCCCAACCCTTGGTACTGACTCTACCCATGGGCTGGTACCACTGCCAGCAGCAGACACTGTCTGTGCAAACAGATGCCAACTTCAGACAGGGCACTGAGTTAGGGGAACTGAGCTGGAAAGAAAAGTCTCTGAACAGAATTAGTTCTGTTCTCACTCAAACCAAGGCAGATAGTTATTCTTCTTTGTAAGGCATCAGTCAAGGAATAAAAAGAAATTCTAGGCTAACTGTAGAACAATACACCTTTTGCATCACTGTGCACTACATAAACAATCATTCAACACAAATTAGACATTTCTACAATGGTATAAAGTGTGTGTGATTAAATGCCTTTTTTTAGGAGGCATTTCACTGCTTATGGGATAATGAATATTTAATGGCATGGTCTAAATACATTACTTCTTGTTTCATTCTTGTTTCATTCTCCTTTTTGAAGTTCTTGGGGAAGCCACGCTAGTCTTCTGGGCCTAATTTTGTCATCTCACTTTCCCAATGCTATGCAGCTCCACGTTCCTACTGGCCTCAGTGGATGATGGTACTTCATATGTATAGTGGGTAGAAACACATACTGAGCAAAACTGGAGTTGCATTAAGGGGTGCATCAAGGTGCGTATGCTCAGTGCTTAGAATGCTTTGTACATCAATAGCAGCTCTAGCAACTTTGCACAATCCATTTAATGCCTTAATTTTTTAGAAGCTATTGCTCTTAGCAGACTTTATAGATAGGTAGCACTCATTTTTGTTAGTTTGTAGTGTACTTTTCCAAATTTATTATTTAAAAGGTTATTTCCCAAGGTTGCTAGGTCTAAAATGACCATTCTTGGCAGTAGTCCCAACTGTCTGTTCATTTCATTAATTTTCTTGCTGAATCATAGATTAGACCTGTAAAATACATGTATCCAATTAATTCCTCAGTATAAAAAGCAGAGACTGCTCATAAAAAGGAATTTTAGACCTCCAAACTACATTTGGCAGATGCTTTTAATGATATTTAGTTTCTTGTTTCCCCAAGTGGGGTTTCTGTTATTTAAACATGTGGTGTCCTTAGCCTAGGTATGGAAGGAAGACTTGACAATCCAGGCATGCCTACAAGTCATCTTGGTCTCAGTGGCTTCCTCGATTAAATACCACGGGAGTGGACAATAAGGGGCAGGACAATAAGTGACAATTTGAATGCCCTCCTTCTGCCATAGAATAAATAGTCCTGTCAGCTACAGTGATCCATGTCCTCCAGCAATGCCTGGAAAACATCACCCTTCATGGTGTCAGTCCATCAACATATGAACTAGGTACAAGGTTGGGTTTGTTTTTGTTTGTAGGCTGAACTCTTCTAAAAATAAGATTTTTATATTAGCACCTCTAATATGACCCGAAAAGGCAGCGTCTTACCCAGCAAGTACTAACAGTGCCACAAGATGGCACTTTGGCTTCACATAACCACTAAAGCTCAATCACTTAGCAGGCTGTTAAAAAAACAAACCAGAAACAAACAAACACAAGTTTAACCTTCCGAAGAAAAGCAAACTAGGTCTTGTGAACAGCACTTTGAAGGCAGTGGTTAAAAGCATCAGATGGATTCCTTTCAAACTAGCCTTTTTGTAAAGCAGAAGCTCTTTCTTCCAGCCTTATCCAGTGTCCCAAGATGGACTTAATGTCAGTAAAGTCTCTTTAAGTGTAATGTTCAAATTTTTCCATGGTTCCTTGAACATTTCTGAATTACCCGAGATACTTTTGATAAGGCAAGATGCACCTAAACACTCAAGTGTTCTATGGATGTACTATTTTACTACACTACTTAGACGCACACAAGTCTAGGGGGCCAGACTGGATCTCACAAGGGTATGGAAGGAGCTGGCAGAAGTACTCACCAAGCCACTTTCCATCATTTATGGACAGATATTCTGGGAGGAGTACAGGGATGCTGCCCAATTGTGTAGGGATGAGCTTGGGAAGGCTGGGGCACAACTGAAGCTGAACTTAGAAAGGGATGCTAAGAATAATAAGAAAGGATTCTACAGGTACATCAATGAAAAAAGGAAGGTTAAAGAAAACATGCCTGCCCTGAAGAGCAAGAATGGTGAGCTAATAACAACAGGTGAGGAGAAGGCTGAGGTCCTCAACAGCTTTTTTTTTTTTCCTCAGTCTTCACTGGCAGCCTCTCTCCCAACACCTCTCAAGTTCAAAAAATCACAAGGTAAGGACCAGGACAGTGATGTATCTTCCACTGTATGTGAAAATCAGGTTCTTGACCACCTGAGGAACCTGAACATACATAAGTCTATGGGACCTGATGAGATGCATCCCAGAGTCTTGAGAAAATTGGCTGATGTAGTCACCAAGCCACTCTCCATAATATTTGAATAGTCTTGTCAGATAGGTGAAGTCCCTGGTGATTGGAAAAAGGGACACATTACACCCATTTTTACAAAAGGGTAGAAAGGAGGATCCTGGGAACTACATACCTGTCAATCTCACCTCCGTGCCTTGCAAGATCATGGAGCAGATTCTCCTATAAGGTCTGAGAAGGCACATGGAGGACAGGAAGGTGATCAAAGACAGCCAGCATAGCTTTACTACGGGCAAATCCTGCCCGGTGAATCTAGTGGCTTTCTATGATAAAGTGACTATGTCAGTAAACAAGGGATGACCTATGGATATGATCTCCCTGGACTTCTGCAAGTCCTTAGACACAGTACTGCACAACATCCTACTCGCCAAGTTGGAAAGATATGGATTTGATGGGTGGACCATTCAGTAGATAAGGAATTAGCTGGGTGGTCACATCCAGAGGGTACTGGTCAATGGCTCGAAGTCCAGATGGAGAGCAGTGACAAGTCATGTCCCTCAGGGGACTGTACCAGCACCTGTACTGTTTAATATTTTTATCAATGACATAGACAGTAAGATTGAGTACACCATAATCAAGTTTGCAGATGATACCAAGCTGAGTGGTGCAGTTGATATGCTAGAGGGATGGGATGTCATCCTGAGGGACCTGGACAAGCTGGAAAGGTGGGCCCAGGTGAACTTCATGAGTTTCAACAAGTGCAAGGTCCTAGCCCTGGGCCAGAAAAACCCTCACTATCAATACAGGCTGGGAAATGATGTGATAGAAAGCA